>CAUYUJ010001936.1:390543-405543 GCA_963575745.1 Prorocentrum cordatum | reverse complement strand
TTTGGGAAACCGGGGCCCCCTTTGAAAGGGAGGCTTCGGAAGCTTCCCCTTTTTTCCGTTTTCGACGCCAGGGTGAGCCAGGGCTGCGTTTTGCGAAGGGGGGTCGGACTTCCCCCCCCCTTTGCTCAAGGGGGGGGGCCGTCAGAAGCTAGACCCCTACCTCCCCTTCAGGCTTCCAGGGTAAGCCCATGCCCCCTTTTCAAAACGAGAGGCCGCGGAGAACAGGGGCGATGAAGTGCGCTCGCGGGCGTACGTGCAAGACACTTGCCGCAGTTTTTTTGTTGAAGTGCATTTTGTTTTTCGTGTATTTTAGAATTGCTCTGTTTCTGACCCCCCTCGACCACCAATGTTTTTGGAAGGATGCCGAAGCGCGCGCGTGGCGGCGCGCATGGCATTATCTGATGCGGAGTCGTGCACAGGGAGAACGCTGGATCAGCGCGCGTGCACCTCGTAGTGATGTGACAGTCCAGCAGCTGGGCGGTGCTTCTAAAACATCATGCAGTTTTCAAATATTCAGAGAACGCGCGCGCGGGCAGAACATCCGACACATCTGTGGTGAATCACTCACGGGTTTTTGAGGTAATTATGTTGAATGTTTTGCATGATTCATGCGCTCATTTTGATGTCGACACGTGCGTGGGCGCGTGGGCCCATGTTGCAAGGGTCTTTTGACATCTGATCACCGAGAACAAAGGAACCCCTAAACCTATTAACACGATGAAGACGTGGCATCACTGAGATCCCCGTCTTCGCATTAGGGTAAATAGTTATGGGTGGTTTGGCTCGGTGCATCTGCAGAAAAGACCTCATATCTCTAATGTTTTTGGCCCTCCTGACTTAGGTTCCCTCCCAAAGTGTTATGGGTCCTTTTTTGGTTAATCATATGTTGCCCCTTGTGAAGCACCAGCTGCAGCCATTTTTGTTCAAGCTTTTTTTGCGGGTGCGCGGCCCTCGCCAGTCCGCCCGCTTATTTGTTTGTTTGGTTTTCGGGCATGGTGCTCCTTGCGGCCAGTTCCGCGATCGTGCCAGCGCAGCATCCTGCGTGGGCTGCCCTTCGACCACCGAAGGCCGTACTACATACGACTTTCATGGGGGGTATGTCTGGGCCATATTGGGCTCATGTGGGGCCGTCTTCGGGGGTTGGTGGTGCTTGTTTGGGCCCTCGTGGGCCGTCGGCCTTCTGGGCAGGGCTCGACCAAGCGGTGTTTTCGCGATGTCGTGGGTCTTCGTTTTCTAGCGAAGGCGGAACGACGACAGCGAGGGAGAACGAATACGAAAAGCACTGTTTTGGTTGAGCCCTGCTCTTGGGGCCACCTTGGAACTTTTGTGTTCCCTTTTGGGCTGTCTTGAGCCCTCCTGAGCGGTCTGGGGCCTCTCTCGGGCGGTCTTTGGGCCTTCTCGGGGCTGTCTTGGCCCGTTTGGGCGGGGACTGAAGGCTCTCCTGGGGTTCTTTGAGGATTGGCATCGCTCGGACGTGATCATTTTTTCTCGGCGAGCATCGCGGGGAATGCGCGTCCGAGCGATGGCAAGAAGGTTCTGTTTGGTTCGTCCGGGGCCCTCTTGGAGCCATGTTGGGCCAGGAGGCTCAGGCAATACGTAGTTCGGCGGCAAGCGATGGAGGGGATTGAGAAGGAAAGGGCTTTCTCAGAAGGCGGCGGGACTTTTCAGAATCCCTCGCGCCTTGTGAGATGTGTTTTTTGCCTCCAGGGAAGGTTTTGAAAACTCCTCAAAAGGCCGGGGGACTTCCGAGCCTTCTGAGAAGGCTTGTTCCTTCTCACTTCCCCCCGCGCTCACCGCCAAATAGTTGTGGACATCATCGGTTTCTGACCCTCCTGGCATTCATTTTGATGCTCTGAGGCATCTTGGGCCCCTTTGGTGCCTCTTGGTGTGTCTGATGGGGAAATACGGGGCGGATCTTGAAGGAATCTTCGATTCGTTCTGATGCTCGGAGGCCTCTTGGGCCCCTTTGGTGACTCTTGGTGGGTCTTATGGGGGCATGCTGGACAGATCTTGGATGAATATTTCAAGCAGTGGCGAAGCGTCCTGGCTCGCCTATAGGCCCACCAAACAATGTTCTAAGAACCTTTTGTGGCTTGCACGGAATGTTCTTAGACAATTTCTGGCTGCGGGATTATGTTCTAAGACCACTTTTCTTGTTCTTAGAACATTCTTGGGTTCTAAGAACATGTCGTGGTGGGCCTGTAGGGGTGCCGGGACGGTCGGTCCCTGCTCAAATCTTCGGCCGTCCTGGTGGCCGCGGTGGCACCGTCGAGAGCGCCAGAGAGGCGCCGGGGCGCCCATGAGCCCTTGGACGGGTGGCGCGGGGGAGGATGTACGTATCATGGCGCCAGCATCGCAGAGCGGATTTTGTTCGGAAAGCGATCGGGTGGGCCCGGAGTGTCCTGGAGAATTTTGTTCCGGATTTCGAAGTGTATTTCGTGCGGATTTTTTTGGGCCAGGAATGATGACCAAAAATAATCCACGCGAAATTAATTTCGCTTTTCGCTGGCCGATTCGGGAAAAAATCCACGCAGAAATCCACGCAAAAGTCCGCTGCAGCACGTCTGCAAGGCAAGCGCAATGACAGGGGGGCAGCCTGAGGAGATCTAACAACAACCCTACCAGACAGCCCCAGGCAGTTTGCCGCGCCTGAACATGCCAGGGGGGGCGCGAGGGCTGATTTTTTTTTTTTTTTTTGTTTCCCCCTCTCTCTCTCTCTGATTATTCTCTGTCTCTGCTGATTTTTCAAGTGTGTGTGCATCTCTATATGTATCTCTCGCAATCTCTCTCTCTATATATATAGATACATATTTTTGCAATGATCTCTCTCCCCCGCTCGACTGGGTGCCTTCAAGACTACTGACAACATTCAACGCAGAGAACTTAAAAAGACTTGATGACGCTCCAGTCAGTGCCTCGCTCCACAGTGGCGGAATCTGTATGGACCACCTGGATATCTAGGGAGGGACGTTATATGTCTTTCGCGGTCGGAATGAGTTGGCTCGGGATTTTGTGTTTCCAGAACAACTTACAGCAAAGCGTAATAGCACGGGATTGTTGAAGCCTGGGTAACCCAGGAACGTTGAACGTTTCGTGACCCGTACACGTTTTGTTCAGGGGAAGCTTCACATTGTTGGAGCGGTGGAGGAGGGACATGGTCTGCGACGTATCCCGAATCAAGGGTCAGAGGCGTTGTGTTTTCGCAGTGCGTCTCTACTGCTTGTAGGTAGTACGTAATGCACGCTCCCAGGATGTTTGAATCGAGTGTGCGCTCCAGCCGTGACCCACCCAAGATCTTGCAGCTCAGTGGCGGTATTGTTTTACCAACGTTGCAGAGCGCCTCAACAAAAATTGTGTATGCACGTCTCAGCACCTTTCGTCCTGGAGGTCGCGTTTGGATTTCTGGCGTCGGCGGCAAGCGAGGGAGGGAAGTGAGAAGGAACAGGCCTTCTCAGAAGACGGCGGCACTTCTCGGAAGCCCTCGCGCCTTGTGAGATGTGTTTTTGTTTTGCCTTCGGGGGAGGTTTTGACAACTCCTCAGAAGGCCGAGGGACTTCCGAGCCTTCTGAGAAGGTCCGCCCCTGTTCACTTCCCCCCTCGCTCACCGCCGAGTATGAGCTCGGGCACCGCACTCGCTCGTGTTGCTAGTGGCGTCCCCGGCCCAAGGTCTGCACCCAGGGTCCCCTGGGATGGCCGGGTGCCTTTCAGAGCACCCCTCGCAAGGCCGAGAGGGCGTCGGGAGTTCCATAATGGAGGAAGACCTTGTGCCAAATCCTTGCACGGACATGAACTTTTGGAGCTCCGCGCGGATCTCTTGGAACTGCGTTGGTGGCCGAAAATGGTTCAGACGAAGCCAGGACCAGGACAAACTCGGACCGAAACTAATCGGGGATCTCCGAGATCTGTTCGGATCTGGAGACTGTATAAAGGCGCCGCGGCCGTTGCAAAGCGCTCCGAAACGCCCTCAGAGCGTTCTGGACCGATTTGATCCTGGGTCCTGGGCCCGCCCGAAATAGAGGAACAAGAAACGGCATGAACATACATTTTCGAAGGTATGCGCTGATTTCTTGGATCGGCGCTGGACCCCCCTCCCTGGCGCCCAGAGCGCGCAACGGTCATTTCTCGCTAAACCCCCTCCCCTGGGTGAAATTACGATCGTACGTTTTGGGGTGGGCTTGGATCCCCCCAGGACCGTGTGCGTAGTATGGCGATCGCGGCGCACCCCCGCCCCGACGCGCCCCACCCCGCCCAAACGTTGCTGTTACCCACCTCCTGCCAAACCACCCCAACGCAACCCGAAGGCCTCACTTTGCCCTCCGTTTCCACTGGGGGCGTGTCACGGTCGGGGAACATTGAAAGCTTTTATACGGAACTCCCACACACACCCAACCCGAAATGTGCTCGGGATCTTGTGTGATTCGGACGCCATCAATTCATAACATGCCCGCAGGCCCTTTTGTTCGAGCTGCGCTGGAGGAACAGAGCCCCAAGATACGCTTTCCCCACGCATCCGCGTAACTTCCGCCACGGTAGCGGAGCGTGGTTCTGTGGTGAACTACGCAGATCAGATCCACGGGAAGACTGGGGACGCGCGCTGCCCATGGCAGCGGCGCCCAGAGAGCAGCTGGTGGATTGCAGAGGCGACATCAAGCTGCCAGAGTTCGGAGGCAGTGATGAGGACTGGCCCAGCTGGCCCATCAAAGCCCGCGCGTTCTTCGCGCTGATTGGCTGGGATGACCTCATCGACAATGCTGGGGCCCAGCCAGCGCTCGCGGTGGACAGCGTCAGCATGGGCGAGCGCGCGGCAGCGACGAGCAAGCTGTTGCATGTCATGCTGATCACCAAGACCCAGCGCAAGGCGCTGGCGATGGTTACGCTCGCAGGCAGGCACGAGGGTTTCGTCGCCTGGCGGGCGATCAAGAACGAGTACGAGCCTGGGGTGTGCAACAGGTTCGCAGCCATGCTCAGCGGCCTGCTCGACCCCAGGTGGGGCGACCAGAAGCCGTTCGCCGACCAGCTCGTTGATTGGGACAGCGACGTGGCGAGGTGCGTCATGCAGGCGGGGAAGGGCGGCGCGATGAGTTTGGCATCGCCACGCTGCTCGTCCATGGCCCCGAGCCGTGCAAGACCGTGCTACGCAACGCTCCGACGGCCGCCAAGGTCTCGCACGTGGCGCTGAGGACCCACCTGAGAGAGTGGATGGCGTCTGGACAGGTCTTCGCAGCTAGCGGCGCGGTGGGCCAAGGCGCGGCGCCGGTGGAGATCGGCGCGGTCTCGGGCCATATGCCCTGCCGCGACAGCCCTGGCCCGAGCGCGAGGGCGACGAGCCGGGAGGCGGCGAGGGTGACAAGATGGGCGGCAAGGACGACGAGGGCGGCAAAGGCATCAAGAAAGGAGTCACTAAGGGCAAGCTCAATGGCAGCTACCCCGCCAAGTTCGAGAGAACCTGCAACTGGTGCCAGAAGCAGGGGCACAAGAAGAAGGACTGCTGGCACAAGGCGGCTGACAAGCCACGGGCGCCGCCAGCAGCGACCCCGACGGCGGCCGCAGTCCAGCAGGCCCCTGCATGCGCTGAGGGCCAGAGGGCCGTGAGCGCGGTGGCCGCGGGCTCCGACGGCGACGAGGTCGGTTGGGTCTAGGAGTGAGGAGCTCGGTCGGAGGCCGCCGCAGGGAGGAGCGCAGAGGGCCCATCCTCGCAGACAGTGGCAGCGACGAGCAACTCTGCGGCCGGGCGTTCGGGTCGCCGCGCCCGACAGTTCAGGGGGGCCCCGCAGCGCCCAAGTTCGCCACGGTGAGCGGCCAGAGGCTCGGTGAAGAGGGGCCCCGTAGGATCCCGACGGTCGTCGGTGGCGAGATAAGTCGCCAGCCATGCGGAGGGAACCTCAGAGTGAGCAACGACCTCGCCCCCCAGGACGCGGTGCTCAGCCTCGGGATGCTGGCGCGCAAGCAGTTCAGGTTTGTCCTTGAGGAATGCGAACCGCGCGCCGTGAACCTCGGGACGGGCGAGCGAGCGGGCGCGAAGCTAGTTGGCAACGCTCGCTATTTCGCTGCCCAGATCCACGACGCTATGGGCGAAGCCAAGCTCGCAGCCTGCCCCGCCAGGGTCGCCGCAGCGGGCGCCACGGGAGCTCCGCGGGGGACGGTGCGAGGAGAGGATTTTCCGCCGCGCCCAGAAGCTCGAGGGTCGCGTGACCCAGCACCACCAGATGCAGGAGCGGCGCCACCACGGGCGCAGGGGGCGGCGGCGGCACCAAGGGCGCAGGACGCGGCGGCGCCCGCGCAGGGCCAGGAGGCACCCACGGCGGCACAGCCGCCGGGGCGGTCATGCCTCGAGGGGCTTGGGCCAAGCTCGGGGATCGATGCCATGCAGAAGCGCCTCAAGAATATCTACGCCCCGTACTACGGGGCCAAGCTCAGTGCTGGGCGCGGTTCGTCGAGTACGAGGGCAGACGCAGGGCGGGGGCGGCGACGGTTGGCTTCCGCGAGCTAAGGCGCGAGGGGACGCGGCGTCAGGCGGAGACGGGGTAGGTGCTGGAACCGACCGCTTTCCCCGACGTCCGCGAGCCGACGCCAGAGGAGAGAGCGCCGCGGGGAGAACCAGCACTGCCCGCCGCGGCGCTGGCGCGAGCACTGTCTGATGGGACGCGGGCGTGACAGGCCCCGCGAGGTTCCCGATGCGGAGGTGGAACGCCCCTCCGTGATCGGGCTTGACCTGGCGTTCTTCGAGGGCGAGGCGGCCGACGCCGCGGAGGCGGGCCCCCGCGCCGAGGATGGCCAGAGACAGGGCGAGGAGGTGGCACCGGTTGTCGCGGGTGCCGACACGGGTGTCATGAGGGGCGCCCCGAAGTCTGACCGTCGTGCTGATCCCTACGCGGTAGCAGCCACGGTGGCGTTCATCATGAGTCTTTTCCATCAAAAGTGATCTTAAGGCCAGACCACGAGGGCGCCATGATGGACCTGGCCAACAAGGTCGAGGCAGAGCCGCCCAACCGCGTGGTCGCGAGACCTGCCCCATACCTTCAGCTCCCAGTGGGATCCCTCCGAGAACGCAAATGACATCATCCAGTCGCAGTTCCGCACGAGCAGGCGCGCGCTGGAGGCGCGGCTGGGGGCCAGGGTCCGACCAGGCACGGCCGTGTGCAAGTGGTTGCAGCGCCGCGCGGGCTGGGCCTGCACCAACCTGCAGATCAAGGCGAGCGGGCGCACCGCGCGCGAGGACCTCTACGGCCGCGCCTACAGCTGGTAGGCGGCCACCCCAAGGGAGTCCGTCCCGGCGCGCCCACCCAGGGGCAAGAATCACAGGGCGCGAGGCATGGTGTACCACAAGGGTGACATGGGCGTCGCCGGGGCGGTCTGGCCCGGGAAGAGCGGCGACACCGATGGGCTCATATGCGCCCTCGAGACGGGCGAGCTAGTCGCGACGAGGGCCGTCAAAAGGCTGCCCGAAGAGCGAAGGTTCAACCGCACCGCCGTGGCGGCGATCACGCGCATGCCATGGCAGCGCCGAGGGCAAGGCGCGGTCCCGCGCGGGATCGAGCCGATTGTTGCACCCCCTGCCGCCGTGGATGCTGACCTGGCAGCGCAAGAGGCAGCTGGGCCCGAGCGCTGCTGCCCAGTCCACTGGGGCCGCCCATGGCGGACGGCCAGCCTCCCAGACGGGCGCGCCCATGGCGGCGCCCGCGGACGATGCGTCGGGCGGCGACAGGGGGGCGGGGCCAGCGACGCAGGCGCCGGCTGGAGGAGGCGCTGGGGGCGACGCCCGCATGACGCCGAGGGCTGCAGCGCCAGCGAGTGCGGCTCCGCAGTCGCCCCCGATGGGCCGATCGCCGAAGCGACTTGCGGAGGAGCGCGGCAACGGCGGCACCCTGGCGAGGTCCCGAGTCAGCGGAGTTGCGGCTGAGCACTGTGATGACGTTCGGCCTGACTTCCTGCAGATCCTCAGGGGCATGGGTGTCTCTGATCCCCGCGACGCGTCGGACTCGCAGTTGGTCGAAGCTTCCACCAGACGGGCCCTCGACGGCCTGAAAACACGGGGTGGGCAAGCTCGTCGCGCGGAGCGAGGCCGCCGGCAAGAGGATCAGCGCCCGCTGGGGCCACGTCCACAAATGGGACGCGAACCTTGGATACAGGATCGCAAAGTCAAGGTACGTCGCGCGAGAGTTCAAATTGCAGGAGTACCGCGACGACCTATTCACGCCAGGGAGCAGCATGGCCGACAGCCGAGTGGTGGACTACGTGGCTCTGAAGCACGGATGGCCCGCTTTCACCGCTGACGCGGAGGACGCGCACTGCCATGTCCCCGAGGAGGAGGACGCGCGGGTCGGGTGCCCACCTGAGGTCCTGGAAGAGTGCCGATCGAAGGGCGACGCCGAGGACAGCGCGTGGCAGCTCGCGAAGCAGTTGCCGGGGCGGCGCGCTGGAGGGAAGCACTGGGTCGAGTTCGCCGCGGAGCAGCTCATGGCCGGAGGTTTCGAGAGGTCGCCGACCGCGCCCCAGTTCTTCTGGCGCGCCGAGCCCCCGTGTCTGGTGGAGCTGCACATGGGCGACATGCACGGCGCAGCGCCTGGAGTTGCAGGGTCCAGCTTCGTGCTGGACCTAGGCCGTGACATCGAGGTGAAGTGGTCAGGCCTACAGGGCGACGGTGCCGACTACGAGTTTCTCGAGGGGCGGCGCGTGCGAGAAGCCGACGCCGCCTACGTTCAGCCCAGCGAGAAGTACCTCGCGAAGGCGCCGGAGGCGCTTGGCCTTGAGGGGGTTAACCCGCGTGCCACCCCAGGGGTGGAGGAGCGCGGGGCAGGCAGGGGCGACACGCCAGACCTCAGACCAGACAAGGCCAAGCTGCTCAGGAGCGTGACCATGTGCCTGGTGTTCTACTTGCACGACCGCGAGGATGCCCAGTTCGACATCACCAACCTGGCCTCGTGCATCTCGTCGCCACGCGAGGCAGACATGCGAGCCTTCAAGAGGCTGGCAGGGCACCTGAAGGGCGCGAGGGATCTGGGCGCGAGGATGGCCTAGCCCACCACGCCGCAGGACATCGTCGACCTGGTCGCGTGGACAGACTCCGACTGGGCAGGCGACGCGAAGGAGCGGAATAGCCAGACCAGCGTGCACATCGCCGCGCGTGGGTGTCCAATGCTCGGGGTCAGTTGTCGCCAAGACGCGCGGCCCCTTAGCAGATGCGAAGCCAAGTGGCGCGCTGGAGCTCGAGGTCTCGGCGAGGGGCTTGGGCTGAAGGCGCTCTTCACGTTCATGGGCTACAGTGCGCGCGCGAGCTGGCGATGCGACTGCTTGAGTGCGAGGGCGCTGGCGAGGCGTCAGGACACTGGGCGGGTCAAGCACCTTGCCGCGGAGACGCTCTGGATCCAGCAGTTGGTGGCCAGGAAGTCCATCACCACCGAGCCTGTGGGCGGCGAGAACAACCCGGCGGATCACGGCACAAAGGTGTTGCCGAGGACACGCCTCGAGCGGCTCCGTGAGAGCTGCGGGTCGAAGGGGGCGCCCGTGCCACGGACCTCGAGGGTTGCTGGGGTCGGGGCCATGCCGGCCGACTTCCAGGCCCAGTCGAACCTGCTGAAGGCGTCGCTTGCAGTGGCCGCGTCGCTCCCCACAGCGGCGAAGGGAGCTCGACCGAGCTGTGCGAGGCACTGCGGGAGATGGACGAGAGTGCGCTGACTCCAGCGACCGCGCTGGGAGTCGCGACTGAGGGCTACTGCGTGAGCCTGACTGCGCCAATGGCGGACGTGAGCCTAGCTAGGACTCTTGCTTGCTTTGCTAGGGTTATCCTTGATTTGCTGGTTCTGTCCGCGTGCGAGGCCGAGCTGGCGCCGCGCAGGCGCCCTGCCGCGCGGCGGCGACGGCGGGGGGCAGCCTCATGCTCCGATCGAGGGGTTGAGTGAGCCAGCTTTGAAGATCAAGTCAAAGAGGGGCGACCGCAGAAGGACGGAGTATACCTGGTGGACGACCAGCCCCCGTTTCCAGCCTTTGGGACCACGAGAGCAGGGGGCGCGGTCCGAGTAGGGCCTTGAGCTGTGTATTGTTAGATGCGCTACAAGCGCGAGCCTAGACCTCCGCGACTTTGCGTCGAGGCACTGCGGGTTTTAATTTCTTTTTCTAAACCCTGGAGGGAGTGGTGACCCCGAGGGGTGTCCGAGGAGGAGCGGGCTCACCACCTGCCCCCCCGCTCGGCCAGCCGGCGTGCTCGGGATCTTGTGTGATTCGGACGCCATCAAGTCATAACATGTCCGCAGGCCCTTTTGTTCGAGCTGCGTTGGAGGAAAAAAAAAAAAGCCCCAAGCTACGTTTTCCCCACGCATCCGCGGAACTTCCGCCAAAATGCGGGTCTTCGGATTGGGTTGGGGTGGCCTGGTAGGTGGTCAGTTGCCCTGGGCCCCACCCTCCATGCGCGGAAATCGTCAACAGCAGTCTCCTCGCATCGTGCCTGGGGCGGCCGCGCAGGCGCCCAGACAGGCCGCCGAGGCGCGCCCGGCGAGCCTGGCGCGGGTCGTGCACAGCCCGCAGGCGGGCCGGGGTGGACGGAGGGCGTCTCGGGCCGAACGAATGGGGATCAATAGGGAAAGGGGGGGTAACGAAATTTGCTGCATGCAGCTGGTTTCGGCCCCGCCGCCGTGCCCAGTCCTCGATACATGGGCGCCTCCCGGCGTGGGGAGGCGCTGGGACAAGCAGCTACGTGAACCGATTCTCCACCCTACCCTTTGCGATCCCCCCCTATCGTTCCCCCCGAACGTCGGTCGGCTACGCGTAAGCGTGGCGCTTCCTCGGCTACGCGTAAGGATGGCCCTTTTGCAGGGGGGGTTTTCGTGTAGGGGATCAATTGCAACATTGATTTGCTCGAACATGTGATGCTTCGGTCCAGTTTACGAATACGCCCGTAGATGCACGGAGTATCCAGCGCATTTGATTCGCAGATGCGACCTTGAATGTAAGTTTGGTTTAAATTTCAATGATGCGGTCGGCCATTTACTCGAATCTTTGGTGCGGGCGCGCATTGGGCCCCGAAACATTGGCCCACGCGCCTCCGCGCAGCGCCCCCTGACGCCGCGCACCAACGGTCACTTTGTCTTATGGTCATTCTTGCTTGCAGCCGACCGTCGCCAGAATGACCTTTGACGTGGTAAGGCTTCGGGTCGCGCAGAGACAGCCCCCCTCATGCGGTCCTACCTGGCCTCAAACAGGCCCCCCAAGTAGTCTGGGGCGGTCCCAACGGAACCAGGAGTACATTTGGGCGTTGTCTGCGCGCGCGCCGAAGCTTTACCAGTCCAGTGCTGCGGGTGCGCCCGGATTCGGCCCCCCCGCGGCCGCCCGAAGCTGCACGCCAGAGGGCCCTCTTACCGAGGGCCACCCCTCCGTGTATCCGAGCTTGGGGGCACGTGGCTCGGGCGAGGAGGAGTATGCAGTGAAGTGGGGATGCGCATCAAGAGTCCATATGCTTTTCGTTAGGGTATCTTGGGTTTTTTCGTTTCTCGCGCTTCGCGGTGACTTCCAGCAGCCGTTGAAGGAGCTGCTGCGTTCATAGTGCTCCAGGTTTCCCCTCAGGTGTACCTCGCGCACGGGTTCTCAGGGTTGGCTTTCTTGCGAGAGTTTCTTGCGGCCGCGCCCGCACTGTATACACATGCGCAGATCCTCGAAGCAGAACGAACGGCATAAACACAAACTCTCGGAGGAGATCCGCGCGGATTTCTTGGGTCAGAGCTGGGCCTGCCTGATGGCGCCTCCGACGACGCCCTTGGCGCGTTCCGCGCGCCAGCGAGGGGGACCCAGCTCCGATCCAAGAGATCCGCGCGGAACATCCAAACGTTTGTGTTGATGCGGGTTTCCTTGCAGCCTAAGGGTGTCCCCATCGGGGATTGTTTTTGCTTTGCTGGTGTTGGAGTCAGCTCGGCAATGTTGGGATTGTGTATCGGTGGTGCCTTGGGGCTGATTTCGGGGAGCCCTTGGCCACGAGGGGCAGCATCGATGCTCTTGAAAATCTCGGGCTCGCGGAAATTGCTTCAGAAAGTCGGCGCCCTCTGACAAATTTGATACATTCAGAACTTTAGGAGCATGTGTGGGTGGGAGTGGCACCTGCAGACGATTTGGGACTTGGGGCACGTGAGGTTGCAGGGCGGACGGAGGCGATCAGTTCACACCCTGAGCCTGGGACCACAAGATCACAGGCCGGCAACCATTTCCACGGACCTGCGAAGCAGAGAAAATTCTCCTGCTCCCTAACATGTCCTGAGATGTCACGCCCCCGAGGACGAGCGGCCACATGCTTGGCTTCGGGCGACGGGGGGGCTCCTTGCTGACAAGGAGGACAGCCACCTTCACCTAGCTACGATCGAAGCAGTCGAAGGCTTAACAGCATCCGTGAAGGGAAGCATCTCGGGATGAGGGGCTAGCGAGGTGGTAAATGCACCTACGACGCGCGGTACTACCCCTGCTTCTTCAGCTGCCGCAGTGGCCACCTCCACCAAGGCCACGGGGAACACTGGTCAGTCGATCAGCCGCCTCCACACGACCACGGCCGCTACGGCGACGGCAACCTGGAACTTGCTCCCCCCCAGGACGCGGGGGGGCAGGAGATGGCGCAAGTGTCAGTCAGAGGACGATGGACAGTGTTTGTATGTATCATCCGTTCAGAGCCTCCTTGGGAACACGTGTTGACGTTGACGGCTCCGCTCTCGATTTGGCAACGCCTATGTTATTCTTAGGCTTACGCCACACCGCCGACCCCTTGTTTATGCCAATCTGGGGGTAGTAGAAGCGGGACGAGCGCCGCGGAGAGACCCTCCGAAACGCCCGGCGGAACCAAGTGACGAGCATTGCGACAAGGCACGGAAGTTGCGAGGAATCTGACCGCTGGGGACGGGATGGATAAGGGGGACGTGGAGGAGGGAGGATGGGGGAGCAGCCAAAGGCGGAGAAGGTGAAAAGTGAGCCAGTGGAGGGAATACGAGACAGAAAGCTGAGAGGGGAGACGGGAGGAGGGGGCGGAAGAGGAGGATGAGAAGGAGCAGGAGAACACGACGAGGACGACAATGGCGGCGACAGACTCGACGGCGTAGGCTGGGCACCTTTTTGGGGCCATCTTGGGGGCTTCGTTGACCGTTGTGGGAGCCTCTGGCGCCGTCGTCGTGAGAATCCTCTCGGGGGCCTGCGGGAGGCAGTTTGGAGGCTTCTGGGGAGCTGTTTTGGGGCAGCTTGGGGCTTTTTTGGGCTTGTTGGGGGCCTCTTGGGGGCTTCTTGGAGCCTCTTGGAGGCCTCTTGGGGCCTCCTTGGCGCCTTTTGGGGCGGAAGGCTAGAATTTTAGGTTCGTGGTCCCCGTCTGGAGCCTTTCTTGGGCCCCTCTGTGGGCCCTCTTGGACTGTCTGAAGGCCCTCTTGAGCCGTTTTGAGGCGCTCTTGGGCCGTGTTGGGGCCCACTTGGGAGCCTCTCGGGTCGTCTTGATGCCGTCTTGGGGGCTTCTTTCGCCGTCTTGGAGCGTCGGAAGCCCGAAAAAACGCGAAGGCCAAAAACGTTGAAAAAACCAATGGAAATCGACGATTTTGGCCTCTTGGGGCCATCTTGGGAGGCGTCTTGGAAGCTTCTTGGGGCGTCTTGGAGGCATCTGGGGCCATCTGGAGGCCATCTTGACCGTCTTCGAGTGTTTTTTCGGCGACTCGGGGCCCTCTTGGACCGTCTGCAGAGCTTCTTGGGAGCCTCTTCGCTCGTTTGCGGCCCCCCCAGCAGACTCTCTGGAGCGGATGACCCCCCCCGGACCGCGCCGGCGGATCCCGGGGAATCCGGCCGGACCCCCCCCCCCCCCCCTCCAAAACGACCGGACCAGGCTCCGGGGGGAGGGGTTTGGGGAGGGGGGAAGCATCTCACACGCCGATGACCCCAAGGGGTCGGCGGATTTGATCTTCTCGCGCGTTGCTTAAGCGATACACTGTCTCAGGCCAGTGATGCCTGAGGTCACTGATGGGGATGAGCCTCTCCCGTCGCACAGTGTGCTTACAGGGCCACAGGTTGTCATGCTCGGGTCGTTCTGCCCTCTTGCGATCGCCTGTCAGCAGGGTGGGTTCTTGGGGCCGTCGGGGTGGGTCTTGAGAGCCATTTCGGGGCGGTCCTGCGCCATCTTGGGGTCCTGAGCAAGAAAACTGTGGCGTCTGTCCTCCTCCTCCTCCTCCCTCCCTCCCTTCATCCCTTGGCCTTGAGCCGTCTTGGGGCCGTCCTGGGGCGTTCTTGGGGCCATCTTGGGGCGGCCTGAATCCGTCCAGGAGTCGTCCTTGGGGCCACCTTGGGGCGTTTTTGGGCCACCTTGGGAGCAGTCTTGGGGCCAGCTGGTGCTGCCTGGGAGCCGTCTTGGGAGCATCCTTCGGTACGATCGACATGGGTACGGAAAGAATGGGCACGAAGACCGACAGCAGTTTCTGATCACTTGTCGCACTGTTCGCTGTCGGTGTCGATGCGGACGTTGCCCATTTGGGATGGAATGCCGCCTGCCCAACACCGGCCGCTGTCGGTTTTGGACAGCATGGGCTGCTGTGCATCGTGCCCATTTTTTCCATACCTCTTCCGGGCGTCCAAACGTAAGCCTCGCGCCACAGGTTCGGTCGGAGCGTACGGGGTAGGGTGCCGCTGTGAGGCGGTTGGTTAGAGCGTCCAGGGAAGGGTGCCATTGTGGGGTGGGGTGTGGCGGGCGAGGCAGGGTTAGGGCGAGACGGCGGAGGGCGAAGAGGAGGAGGCGGATGAGGAGGACCAGGCGAGTGCGGCGGGTGGGCGGGCTGCGACGGAAATTTTGCACACACACACACGCACGCACACACGCACACACACATGCACACACACACACACCGCCCGCCCGCCCGCCCGCCCGCCCGCCCGCCCGCCCGCCCACACACCCACACCCCGCCCGCCCGCCCGCCGCCGCCCCCCACCACACCCACACACGCACGCACGCCAAGCACGCACGCACACACTCAGACACCACACGCACGCACGCAGCCACGCACGCAC
>CAUYUJ010001936.1:379227-385021 GCA_963575745.1 Prorocentrum cordatum | reverse complement strand
TGACTGCACTTACGTGTCTTAAGCCGTTCGTGGTCGTCATGCAGCCAGTTGTGTGTGAGTTCTGATTTCGTTTAACGTATTTCCACCGCGCCACAAGGGCGCAGTGTTTCGGCTATTTGGGAAGCATGTGCCGACTTCTCCAGAATGTTTAAACATCGCGCATTCACCAGCGCACGCCATCTTGGAGCGGACGCTCCAACCTGGCTTGATCCGAAATCACCGAGGGGTAGCAGGAAGAGAAGGAAAGCACAGGGCGGGGAAACAGGATGCAAACAAGGCGGAAGAGCTGGACGACGAGGGGGTATTGACAGGTTGCACTGATTCACGGAATGTTTTTCAGGAAAGGGCAGTCCAGAGGCCGTCCACTTGCACTCTGGAGTGGAAGCTCAGACGGCCTCGGTATCGATTGTACGAGCCTATCCTTGGGGACTCCTGATGCCAGTTTAGATGGCTGCGTTGCTAAATTTCGCCAGGAAATCTGTTATGACGAGCGTGTCGACTGACGTTCGCCAGACGCTGTTCGAACCATCGGGTTAGACTTGTCTTTACATCATATGTAAAAGAGGGGCGAGGCAAAGAGAGGCAGCCATGAGGAAAACCACACTTGTATACCAGATCGTGGCTCTCCCAGCCCCAGGCGGGTCGAAGCTTGGGTCCGACGCTCGAAGGGCGTCCGAAATCAATGGGAGCAATCAACAACAAACAAGAGCACTGGTCACGGTGGCCCGTCTTCATGCACCCGCAGAAGGCATCAATGCACCACCATGTCTGGCCAGGGACATCTTGGCATCCATGATGGTGTACAAGAAACACCCTGCATGCCCCCAGGGTGACCTGGGTTTCTTGGGTTTCGATGGTTTTGCTGTGGACAGCGCGACGTTCCCACACCAACAAACCAATGGACGCCCTGGGGTCTCGGGGTCGGGTTTCTGGTGGAAGGTGTCTTGCGGTCGGGCCCCCTACTGTATAGACCCCCCTTGGCCCCGGCCAGGCGGGCGTATGCGCCACGCGAGGGCCCAGCATGGCTCTGGTGCTCTGGCCGCGCCTGGTGTCGGTCGTCGGCGCGCCCAGGGGGGCAGTGAGAGCGGGCAGGCCCTCTCGGGAGGCCGTGGGGCTCCCCGGAGGCCCTCGAGCCTCGGGAGAGGCCGCCCGTGTCCTCGGAGGAGGCTCGCGGAGAGCTTCTCGGAGGGCCAGGGCCTCCTGAGCCCTCCGAGGGTCCCCGCTTCCCCGTCTGCCTTCTTCCGAGGCGGGAATTTCTGCATGACCACCGCCTGGAGGGTCGATTTTCGGAGCCTGGGCAGGCGGTGGATATGGACACATTCGGGCCCCCGGGGGCCGAAATATAGCCATATTCACCGCCCGCTGGGGCACCAGGAATTCGGTTCCCAGGCGGTGGACATGGATCAATCCCCGCCTCGCATCTGGAGCCTGCCGAGGGTCCCCGCCCCCGATCTGCCTTCCCCCCCCCCTCCGGGCCCGCCGCCAAGCTGGCGCATCGCTGCCGTCTGCGTGCTGCTCGTCGCTCCGTCGGCGAGGGCTTCGGACCCGCACCTCGGACGGGGCCAGCGTCCCACGCACGGCCCACGACCGCCCCGCCCCCCACCGAGGAACGAGAGGAGGAGGAGGAGGAGGAGGAGGAGCAGGAGGAGGAGGATGAAGAGGAGGAGGAGCAGGAGGAGGAGGACGAGGAGGAGGAGGAGGACGAAGAAGGAGAAGAAGAAGAAGAAGACGAGGAGAAGAGGAGGAAGAGGAGGAGGAGGGGTCAAACGCGTTGGGGGGCAGCAACGGGGAGAAGGAGGTATTAGTAGCAATATCAGTCTCAACCTTATATTCGCATTTGTATTCGTAGGACTACTAGTATTCGGATTTTGTTTTCAACCATTGGTTGTGATTATTAGTATTATGTGTAGTTTTATCTTCATTCCATTATTATTTTCAGTAGTCATATTTTCACTATGGGCATCATTGTATTAGTAATAGTGTTATTCCTATGTTCTTCATTCATCGTATTATTGTTAGTGCGACTATTTGTATTATTATTTTTGTTTTTGGGCTTACGCCACACCGCCGACACCTTGGGGAATTGGCGGTTGTGTGTGTGTGTGTTCATGAGGGCCTCTTGTACGCCTTTGGGGGGCTTCTTGGAGCCCTTTTGGGGCTTCTTGGGGGCCTCTTGGGGGCCTGTTCGAGGTCTCTTGGGCTGACATTCTCAGTGTTCGCCGTGCACGCATGGGGAAACGGGCAAGAGCCCACGTATACACACGGAGAGCATCCGTCAAAACACTCCAACCATAATTATCGAAGAAGCCCACGGCGAATCACCGCCGCCCCCTGCCTTTTTGGAATCGCCCCTGTGACCGAACGTTGAGGCCAGACCTGCCAAGCTATCGGACCATGTGTTCCCCGAATCGGTTTGGAAAGCCTTCGGGGAACACGTGGGCATCTTGAAGGTCATCTTGGCCGTCTGGAGGCCATTTTGACCCTTTCGGGCCTTCTTGGAGGACGTCTTGGAGGGCTCTTGGGCCGTCTTGGAGGCCATCTTGAGCGTCTTGGAGGCCTCTTGGGCCGTCTTGGGGGCCTCTTGGGGCCGTCTTGGGGGCCTCTTGGGCGATCTTTTGGGGGCACTTGGGCCGTCTCGGGCCGTCGGAAGGCCGAACAAAACAAATGCTACAAACAAATGCTGGGAAATCTATACTTGTTTGTCTTTTCGGAGGCCTCATGGGCCGTCTTGGGCCATCTTAGGGCCATCTTCGGCCGTCTTGGTGGGCCCCTGGCCCGTCCGACGCCGTCGAAAGCCGTTTGGGGGGCCTCTCTGAGCCGACTTGGGGCCCTCTTGGAAGGCTCCAGGGCCGTCTTGGAGGCCATCTTGGGCGTCTTAAAAGGCCTCCTGGGCCGTCTTGGGGGCCTTTGGGGGCCGGCTTTGGGGCATTCTAGGGCAGTTCTGGGGCCATCTTGGAGGCCTCTTGGGCGGTCTTTGGGCTGTCTTTGGGAGCTCTTGGGCCGTCTCGGGCCGTCGGAAGGCCGAAAAGGCGCAAGTGCCAAAATTCTTCAAGAACCTATGGAAAATCAAGGTTCTCAGCCTTTTCTGGCCTTCCTGGAGGCCCTCTTGGAGGCCTCCGGGGTCGTCTTGGGCCAGCTTCGAGCCAACTTCGGCCATCTTGGTGGGCTTTCCTGGCCCGTCTGACGCCGTCGGAAGCCGTTCGGGGAGCCTTTCTGGGCCGACTTGGGTCCCTCTTGGGGTGCTCCAGGGCCGTCTTAGAGGCCATCTTGGGTGTCTTGGAGGCCGCTTGGGCCGTCTTTGTGCCCTGTTGGGGCCGTCTTGGGGGCGTCTGGGGCCGTCACGGGGCCATCTTGGAGGCCCCTTGGGCGGTCTTGGGGCGATCTTGGGAGCCTCTTGGGCTGTCTTGGGCCGTCGGAAAGCCGAAAAGGCGCAAATGCCAAAATCCTTCAAGAACCTAAGGAAAATCAATGATTTTGGTCTCGTCGGGCCTTCCTGGAGGACCTCTTGGAGGGCTCTTGGGCCGTCTTGGAAGCCTCTTGCGGGCCTTTTGGGCCGTCGTAGACCATCTTGAGGCCATCTTGGGCCGTCTTGGGTGCATCTTGGAACCATAGCCGTCTTTGAGGCCATCTTGGCTGTCTTGGAGGCATCTTGGAGGCCATCTTGGCCGTCTTGGAGGCCATCTTGGGCCAATTTGGGGCAACAAAGGCATTGACAGATGGATTTTCGGGAATCTCCCGGGACCCCGGCGGGACGCGCTGGAGCCCCAGGGGGAGTTCTTTTGGAAAAAGAAACAAGACCAAAACCGATAGGATTCGGCACGCCGCGCACCCCTGCGATGAATCGAGAGGGGGCGGCGGATCGAATGGCCTTCGGCAAATCCCGCCACCGTGCCTTGGTTGGGGGTCTGAAGCCACTCGGATGGCTGATGGGGTCTCGTGGGATGCGTCTCGGGGGCGTCTTGGAGGCAGTTTTTGAACCTCCTGGGGGCCTCTTGGGGGCTTTTTGCGCCTGTTGGGGGCTTCTCGGGGCAACCCCGAGGCGTCTTGGGGTGGAAGACTCGAAATGTCCGTTCGGGTTCCCCCTCTGGGCCCCATCTTGGGGCTGTCCTTGGGCCCTCCTGGACAGTATTGGGGGCTTCTTGGACCGTCTATGGGCCCACTTGGGTCGTCTTGGAGCCCTCTCGGGGGCCTCTTGGCCCGTCTTGGGGCGATCTTGAAGGCCTCTTGGGCCTTTTGGAACGTTGTGAACGCCTGAGCGGCGAATGTGGTAAGAATGCACGTTTGCCAAAGGGAATGGGGCGACTGTTTCTTCTGGAGGCCCTCTTGTAACGCCTCTTGGGGGATTCTTGGGGCGTCTTGGGGGCCTCTGGCTTCGTCTGGAGGCCACCGTGGGTGTTTTGGATCGATCTTTCAGCGACTCGTGGCCCTCGTGGACCGCCCCAAGGGCCTCTTGCAGCCCTCTTGGCCTGCTTTTGGGCCTTCTGCCCCCCGGATGCGTTCACCCAGATCCTGGGGGACCCCCCCCCTCCAAATCAACCGGACTGGGCGCTCGGGGGAAGGGTTTTTGGAGGGGGAAACATCTCACGCGCCGGTGAACCCCATGGGGTCGGCGGATTATTATTGATATTACTATTTCTATTCCTCTTCATATTTCTATTATTAGTATTGTTATTAGGTTCATCTTTCTCTTTATTCCCAATCATCCTGTGGTGTTGGGTCCTCGTTTTGAAGAGGCAGCGCCCCGCGTTTCACTCACTCACTCCTCCTCCTCCCCCTCTTCCCTCCTCCCCCGCACCGCACCCATTTCGGCACACCCCTCACACGTTTCGTGGCCCCGTAGGGAGATCCACCTAAGGCCCTAGAGGGAAAGGTTGCATGGCGGCCCCGCCCCATTTCGGCACACCCCTCACACGTTTCGTGGCCTCATAGGGAGCTCCACCCAAGGCCCTAGAGGGAAAGATTGCATGGCGGCCTCGGGCCATTTCGGCACACCCCTCACACGTTTCGTGGCCACATAGGGAGCTCCACCTAGGTCCCAGAGGGAAAGGTTGCATGGCGGCCTCGGGCCATTTCGGCACACCCCTCACACGCTTCGTGGCCCCATAGGTAGCTCCACCTAAGGTTCCAGAGGGAAAGGTTGCATGGAGACCACCCCTCACACGCTTCGCGGCCCCATAGAGAGCTCCACCTAAGGCCCCAGAGAGAAAGGTTGCATGGCGGCCTCGGGCCATTCCGGCACACCCCTCACGAGGATGGTGGCCCCATAGGGAGCTCCACCGAAGGCCCAAGAGGGAAAGTTCGCATGGCGGCTTCAAGCCATTTCGGCACGCCCCTGACGAGGATCGTGGCCCCATAGGAGCTCCACCGAAGGCGCCAGTGGCAGTCGCCCTCATGGCTCTCAGAGCCCTTTCCTGCTTCTGCTCCTCAATCACGGGGACGGCGTCCTCGTCGTCGTCGGCGCCCGCGAAGGCGGCCACGAGCGTGTCCCTGAGCATGTCGGGCTCCGGCGGGAAGCCCTGGTCACATAGGGAGCGCGGGCGAAGATGGTATTCAGAATTGCGTTATTCACAACTGCGTATGGTTGGTCCTTCGCCTGACTAATTGTTTTTATGATTGGTTTCACTCCTATCAGGAGTTACAGTAATATTCATAGTCTTAGTACGAACATTCACAGTCATGATAATACTGGCAACAGGGAAGTTAATAATACTAAAACTAGTCATAACAGTAGTATTGCTCATAGTACGAGTAGTACCAGCAAGAAGAATATAATCAACATTAATAGTGCGAGTGC
>CAUYUJ010001936.1:364227-366727 GCA_963575745.1 Prorocentrum cordatum | reverse complement strand
GGCCCATGGTTTTCCAAAATCCTGTTGTATGTTTCGCCCAGATTCTTACTCCAGAGGAGAGCGAGTTGAGTCAAACAATTAGTCTTGGACGAATGTTCTACCATTCTACCATTCTTGTAAGTTTTTATAACTATTTTCGACTTGTCAGCGAGAATCCACCTGTAGGGGGACATGCCCGACCAAGCTTATTCGGCGCATCCTTTGCAAGCTTTGCTGACTAATTCTTGCAAAATGCACACCGGGGGGCCTTGAGTCCTCATCTTTAGTCCGTACGGCTAGCCCAGACTTCGTAGTGGGACTGGATGAAAGTGGGGGACTGCGTTGTCCTGAGCGGTGCCTGAGTGGTCTGCTGAGTGGTCGAAAGTGATTTGTCGCAGTGTATGCAGTCGCTCAGTGAGCATCTTTCTTCTGAATATTTTGAGTCACGTGTTCCTTCCAATGCTTGTGCTCTGTGCGAATGCGTGCAACGGATGACCAAGTGAAGCGTGACAGTTGAATACTGGACCCGGAACCGGGCGTGCGGATGAATTCCACACGAGAGCATGTTGGATCATAAGTGTCACACAAGGTGACACCATTGGCATGTTTTTCACAATAGTTGTGGCTGCCTGCAGGCATCCAGTCCGTGGCCTTGTAGCGTCCTATCTAGATGATAGGCAGAGGCGAGTGGATCATGTGCAAGGTGCGTCCCCTCGACCCTCGTCGAGCGTATTTTGGCGGCATTCGGTGAAAAAGGCGTTCTCGCTTGCGTGCTGCTGATACCATTTTGAGAGCATTCGAGCTGAATCCGAAACGTCCATTGTTTGAGCATCGTGGCTCATTACCTCGATGCGCTTCGATATCCAGCTGCCTCCAGCAATTCTGCCACCGTGAGCATTATGTGTGGCGATTCGTCGAGAAGGCACGGGAGGCCGTCACGTGTGACATCTCGGGCCTCTCGAATGCTCTGGGGACCTGTTGGGTGCCTCTTGGGAGCCTCTTGGGGGGTTCTCGGGGGCCTCTTGGGGCCTCTTGGCACCGTCTCAGGCGGCGCCTCGAGGCTCTGGGGGGCTTCATGGGCCGTCAGAGGGCTCCGTTCGGGCCGTTTGGGCACTTTCGGAGCGCGTCTTGGGGGGCTCTCTGGGTCGTCTCGGGGCTCTCATGGGGGCATTGAGGGCCGCCTGAGAGCCCTGTTGGGTCGGTTTGGGGCTCGCTCTTGGGCCATCTTTGCAGCCTCTGGGGCCGTTTGGGGACCCTTGCGAGGCCTGCGCACGGGCTCGTCTCAGGGGTGGCCTGTCAGGCATTGCCAAGTTTTCGCGATACGTGGGGCCCTCTGTGAGTGAGGGGAGGTGGGGTCGCTGCGCGTGCTGGACATCAGAACCTAGTGTCTCG
Source organism: Prorocentrum cordatum (assembly GCA_963575745.1). Classification (NCBI taxonomy): domain Eukaryota; class Dinophyceae; order Prorocentrales; family Prorocentraceae; genus Prorocentrum; species Prorocentrum cordatum. The sequence continues at coordinate 365,356 of CAUYUJ010001936.1, read as the reverse complement.
TGGGCGAAAAACAGATCCGTATCCGTGGCCTCGGGGCCGTACCCTTGGGCCGCGACCCCGCGGATACGGGCCGTTTTTTCCGCAGATGCCACGCGCGGGATGTATCCGTGCGACCGCGTATCTGCGGGATCGCGCCCCGGAGTCCAGACCGCGAGGTCGCGGACACGGATATTTTGGCCGCTCTTGAGTGTCTCGGCGCACCTGGGAAGAGCAGCGCGAGTGATGACGACCACACCACAAGTTGGCAGCAGGGGCGGGAAGCAGAACGAGGTGGAGGAGTGTGCGCGAGTCGGTCCAGCGCCGTGCTCCTCCGATCCGCGGCCCATCCGAGGCCGTGCCCGGGCGCCGTCCCCGCCCCTGCCGCGCACGCGGCCCCGCCCGCAGCTTGCTCTGGTGCGCTTGTGGGCCCAGGGGCCTCCTCGTCGGTGGTTTAAAAAGATGGGGGGTCCTCCGGGAGGGGGTCCTGAGGACAGGAGGGGAGCCACGGGTGGAGGGTGGATCTGCCTCGTGCGAGGGACCTCGCCCTCAGGACCCCCTCCCTCAGGACGCCGTCATTGAACCACCGATCTTGACCTCGGCGGCAAGCCCGGGGGAGAAATGAGAAGGGGCGGGCATTCTCAGAAGGCTCGGAAGCCCCCCAGGCCCTCTAGGAAGTTTTCCGAGCCTTCTGCCTTCTCCGAAGACAACAAAAACTCCACAGACGGCGGGAGGGCTTCTGAGAAGACCCGCTGCCTTCTAAGAAGGCCTTCTCCTTCTCGCTCCCACTCCCCTCGCTCGCCGCCGATGGACCCCCTGGGGGAGGCCATGGACCGCGAGCCGGCGCGGCCGCCCGAGCAGGAGCAGCGGCGCCTGCCGGCGACGCTGGAGGAGCTGCTCGCCGCCGACCCCTCCGCCCTGGCGCGCGGGCGGCAGCTGCGCCTCCGGGGCACGGTGCTCAGCCGCCGCGTGCTGGCCCGCAGCCTCGCGTTCTGCACCCTCGGCCGGCTCGAGGCCCACGCGGAGCCCGGGTGCTCCTGGACCGAGGGGCCGCCGCCCAGGTGGAGGGTCTCTCCGAAGGGCTCAGGCGACCCGTCTTCCGCCTCCGCCTCCTCCTCCTCCGCCTCCGCCTCCGCCTCCTCCTCCTCCTCCT
>CAUYUJ010001936.1:331727-359227 GCA_963575745.1 Prorocentrum cordatum | reverse complement strand
GCTCCGCACGACAGGGAGGGGGGTCCGCGCGGAGCGCCAAAAGTTTAATGCTTATGGCGTGTCCTTCTGTTTCTAGATGGGGTCCGAGTAGACGGGGTCGGAGGATCGCGCCGAATCGCCGGTGCATCGCCCATGCGACTCGATGCGGAGCTGCATTTGTTCCACGCCGACGTCGCCGACGTATCGCCGACGTCGCTGGTGCATTGCCGATGCATCGGCGATGCATCGGCGATGCGGCGCGAAGCTCCGACCCCATCTACTCGGACCCCGTCTGGGAGGCTCCTGGTGACTTTAGTTTAACCTATCCCCATCCCCGCCGGGCCATGGTATCTCAGCCCCGCCATCCCACTACCCTGGTTAGGGATGGGCCCCGCGAAGCCCGAAGGGGACAGCCTACATCCACATCACGAGGGGTAAATCGGCCAGTGGGGCCCAGGCCACGCCAGTGGGGATATGGATCGGTTGACAGATGCTCAAGAACTTGCGGAGCCCCGTGCGGATCTTTCTCGATTTTGCGCTTGCCCCCCACCCACTGGCGGTGCCTCAGGCGCCGCCACTGGCGTTCTCCACCCGCGTGGGAATGACCAGCGCCGATCCAGTAAAACTGCTCAGATCTCCTCCGACGTTTTTTTTTTTTTTTTTTTTTGTCATACGTGTTTAAGTATATTAGTTTTTGTTGTAATATTTGTTATTACTACTATTACTAATACGCGGGGTTACTGGAAGTCCCGACCCCTTATCTGGGGCCAGTTTTTTGCTCCGTATGTTCCCGGGCCCGATGACAGGCACGGAGGCCGAAATCGAGGAACAACAACCAGATTCAACAAACAGATCGCCAGAGGTCCGAAAGTCTAGGCCACCCCAACGGGGTCCGAGTAGATGAGGTCCGATGCATTGGCGATGCGGCTCGATGTGGCGCCCGCCTTTCTCCACGCCGACGTCGCCCATGTATCGGCGATGCATCGGCGATGCGGCGCGATCCTCCGACCCCATCTACTCGGATCCTTTTCGTTGACCAAAAACAAGCGATACGACTCCACCTACGTCCCTCCATTTTGCGCTACGGCCCATGGGGGGCCGTAGCGTATACCACGCAAAATCCCACGCTAGATTTGCTGGTATACGGCCCCGTGGGGCCGTAGGTGGGGTGGCGCCACTCGTTTTCTGGTCCAACCTTGGAGGGCTCTAGGTCCGAACTGTTTTGCTTGTGCCGGTTTCTCCTCCTTCGAGCATGGCCGAGCATCACGCGCGGCGCGACGCGGTAAACCGCGCGGCGCGGGCGGAGCTGCGGGCGGGCCGCCGCGGGCCGGCGCTGTGCAAGTTCTGGACGGCGGGCGCATCGGGCAGCAGGGGCGACGCCTCGTCTCGATGGTCCTCAGGACGGACGCGTGGAGGGTGCTTTTATTACTGTCGGACCGAGGTCATACGATCGAGGTCGGTTTGGTGTTCTGTGGATGTTTGTTAGATGTTCTTGTGCATCCTGGGAGAGGGTACCCTCGAATTCTCTTCATCTCGGCCGTCGGAGGATCTCATGTTCTTGACGGATGTTCTTCTGTCCCAGGTCCAGCTGGGCCATAACAGGGTTTATTTTGATTTTTCCGATTCGATTCGGTTCTCTTTCGAAAGTTTCCGATTCCGATTCGATTCGACTTTGAATTCCGCTTTGGAGTCTGATTTATCATCAGAGGCCTACTGGCCTGCCGATGTCTGTCGATTCGACTCCTCCCGACTCGGCTGCCGATTTCCGCCGATCCGATTGACTTCTATCGCCGATCCGACGCGTCGATTCGATTCTGGGTTCTCCTGCCCCGCAAACGTAGGGTTCCCCCCCCAGTGCGTCCCCGGCAGTGCCGCAGTGCGTCGGGAATCACAGTTTCTGGTGCCGATCTATACGGCGGGGGGGGGGGCGGCGTTATGTTAGGCCCCCCCCGCTCGCTCTCCGAGGCGACCCGTCCTCCTCCTCCTAGAAGCATCGGTTATGGGGAGGACGGGTAGGTTCTGATGGATATTATCGTTGGGAGTGGGATGGCAGAGAATTCACCAAATGACTCAGGGAAGGCACGTGGGGAAGCGAGGGGCGGTGGTCATGAGCATGCTCTCCTCCTCCCCTCCTCCCTTCAGCGGGCTCGAGGGGCGCATGTTTTTTTCGATTGGCCCGCGATGGATGCGCCCCCCCCGAACCAGTCCCGCTGGGAAGCGCAACGCCTGCAGAGAGAAGCGCTGGCACGCTCTGGCTGCCAGCTTTCCGATCTCGCAGGCTTGCGTCCAGATGAGATCGCACGCGTCGCTGGCAGCGTTTGTTCCGTAGGCTTCCCTGCCGTCAGGGACAACGCATGCAGGGCGTTGCAAACCCGTTTGAGGGCACCGATCCAAGGTGGCATCCGCCATCTTTTCCCCGGCCCGGTGCAGCCTCGGGGGCCGAATGAACTGGCGCCGAAGATACCACGCATCAGCGCTCCTGCTTCGCAGTCGCCCTGGTGGCGCCCTGCCCAGGCAGCAAGTGCGTCCGTGGTGTTCGTGGATGCAGACCGTCGTAAGCGTGCAGGTCATGCCGCGGCGACTCTGTTCGAACAGCTCATCAACCACAGCCGTTTCGCCGCAGAGATCGCTTCTGCCGACGCCAGCGGGCGTTGCACAGAGTGGTTGGAGCGTCTCGCGGCGAGGATAGCCAGTCGCTACGATGCGCGCAGTGTGAATCACGCGTGTTACGTTTGGCGCAGGTGGACACGATGGATTGCCCAGCAATCTCTGCCTCTCACAGGGTCCGCGGACGCGCCGTCTGCACTCGACTTGGCAGTGTGGCTGGAGGACGTTGCTGGTCGCCGCCCTTCGGCCGCACTTGGGGTCTGGGTTGGCCTGAAGTGGCTGTCGCGCAATTAAGGTATCGCCCATATCCCTTTCGATTCCCCGTTGTTGGAACGATTCAGCCGGCCAGGTTTAGGCGCGTCTGTTCCGCCAACGGCGCAGGAACTTGAACAGCGGGTTTGGAGACATATTCTGAATTTGGCTCAGTCGACTGCGGGCGCGATTGCTTTGTTCGCGAAGCTCGTCGTGCATGTCGTTGTGTCCAGTCTCAGGTTTCGCCATGCTCAACGGCATTCCTTTGCCCACGACAGGTGCTCTTGCCGATCACTGGTGGCGCGCATCAGCAGGGGGAAGACCCACGGCGGGGCAGCGTTCTTCATCGCTGCTCTGGCATGCGTCGAACCAAAACCCCCGCTGCTGCGGCAGCTCTACGACGAGCTCCCCACGCGCAGCGCGAACGCAGATTTTCTGGTTCGAGATATCGACACCAGAGGTAGCAGCGGTTTGGGGTTGATGAGTCCCTAATCCGCCATGCCCCCATGAGCTACTACAAGTTCATGGGGTGCATGCGGGCCTCGCGCACGCTTCCACACCTGGCGCTCGCGCCCTCCCAAACCCGCGCGGTTTCCAGATGTTCGCTGCGGCGCAAGTTACCCGGCGTTGCCGACCGCTTGCGTCTCAGCGTGGAGGGCCGTTCCGAGTTGGGAAACTGGACTGACGCGCCAGCAGGCGAGATGACGACGGACCGTCGCACGCGGTGGCCTATGGCAGCGCGGTGCTCCGACGCGCGCCTGGAGTCCTCAGCGGATATCCGTCGCGTCTGTTTGGCGGCCATGCATCTTCTGGAGCGCGAGGAGGCCAACGACGACGAGGCCGCCCGCTCCTAGGCCGTGGGCCAGGACGAGCTGCGCCGCGAAATTGGCGCGCCGTCGCGGGGGCAGCGAGCTCGCTCGGCGACCCGCCTCGCCGAGGCTGTTCGGCGTGTCCCAGGCCTCGTGGAAGAGCCGGGTGGCCCGCGCACGCTGCCGGGCCAGGGCCCAGCCAGTTCGGATTCATTTGGTTCCTCAGACACGGCTGCTGCGAGCGACGCGGAGCCACCCTCGGGCAATCCCGAAGCAGTCCGTTGGTTCCTCCCGAACGGGCCCAGGAGCAGATTGCATGTTGCAGCTGCCCAATATGACGCGGACGGTTCCTTCGTCCCCCGGCGCCGCAACCGGCCGTTTGCTTGGGTCTGCGAGGAAGGCTTTGGCGCTGCAGCGGCAGCGTCCATTAGGAGAGACTGGCCCCCGCGCGGCTGGGCCGCAGCCTGCCGCGGTAATTTCCTGCAAGAATCGCCGGACTGAGTCGGCCATTCTGGACTGCGGCAGACAGGAGCACGAAATAAGTACCTCACTTTCTCCTTCTTCCTCCTCGACCCCTCCCCGCTGCCTCTCCTTCCCGCGAGCCCCGCCGCGCCCCCCGCGCTCTGCTCGCCTCCCCTCTCAGGGCGGGAAGCTGGGAAGCGAGCGAGCGAGCGAACGAGCGGCGGCGGCGGCGACGGACCGGCGGCAACGGCAGCGCCGGCTGCGGCGCCCCCTTTCTCGCGCGCCCGCAAGGCAGGCTCGCCGGGGCTCGTCCGCGCACGCGGGCCGCGTGGCTCGACCCCCGCCCTTCTGCCCCCCCCCCCCCCCCGCCACCCCCCAGCGATTTAGGAGCAAGGGGGGGGGGGGGGGCGCGGGGGGGGGCGGCGACAACGAGGGGCGGCGCGTGGAAGAAGACGGGGGCAGCATGGATGCGCAAGCGCCGTCGGGCGGGCAATCTTCACTACCCCCTCCCCCAACGCTTGCCATGCTCATGGGCTCTTGGTCGCCCAGCCTGGTTCCATATTGTATTGCAGTCTTCCATATCAGTCCATTACCTGTTTCAGCGCCATGGTCCGCCGCCCCGGGGTGATCGGCCTTTCTTTTTTTTGTTTTTTTTGTATTTATTTTTTCTATTTTATTTTTTTCAGTTTTTCTTATTTTTTGTGCTATTCTTTTTTTTATTTTGCTGCCTTCGCCAAGTTTCTGACGGACAACGGTGCCGCCAGCGGCTTTACCATTCATGGTAAAGCCGCGCCTGGGCGGGGGCTTCGGCTTTCAGTCCATCTCAGACTTCGCGCCCGTCTTCAAAGAGTCGGACTACGAAGACAAAGTGGACCAATACATCCTTCAGGAGGCGCAGCAGCACAAAGAGGACCCAGTTGTCTCAGCGAGGCTTCGGACAGCCTGGCAGCTCGCCAGGGGCGAGCTTGCCGAGGCGCGCAAGAAGCGCGTCGAGGGGGCCCCCGAGCCCGATTGGGGTATTCTCCTGGGCCAGGAGGAGGAGGGCAAGCGCAATAATGAACCCAGGCACGCGTGCGACGACTGCCAGCTGGGCCCTGAGTCCACGCCGACTCCCGCTCTCGTGGGGAAGTTCAGCGCCCCGCAATGTTAGCTTCACCCCCCTGGCCAGGGTGCGCTCTGAGGCTGATGTGCGCGCGCAGGGCAAAGTCGACATGAACCCCCTTGGCGGCGGCGGCGCCCTCGCGTGCAACGCGCGGCCACGCTTGCCCGACCAGCTCCTTTCGACGGCCCTTCTCGCGCTGCGGGCGCTGCACCTCCCGCGCAACTGCTGGGCCACCGCAGGCGCGAACCTTGCGGGGTCGAATCAGACCTGGGGCGAGGAGAAGCGAGCGTGCAGGACATTCCGCAGCCGTCGCATGTCAGACGCGCAGGCATACTACGACTTTGCGCACAGAAGCGATGGAACACAAAGGTCCGGAGCCCGCTGCAGATGCCTGGCCGGCAGACCGCGACCGCGCCACACGGGCCAATGCCAAGAGCCTTGGGGAGGAGCGCTTCAGAGTGCGACAGACGTCCATTGCGTAGTGCTATGGACGTGCGCAGGCACAGGAGTGTCGAGGCAAGCGTCTACAGCGACGCCCGCCAAGGACGAGCCGGAGTCCGACGAGGATGACTGCGACCAGGATAGCGCGGCTCCGCCGCGGCCGCGCGAGCGCCGGCGCCAGGCCTCGGCCCAGAAGGCGGGCGGGCCCTCCCAGCCGAAGAAGCCGCGCTGCTCACGTTTCATCGGCAAGAAGGGGCGCGCGCAGAGGGGCCGCGACTGCCCGGGCGGGCTGCCCCGCCTCTGCAACCGGTGCGGGGCGTGGAACCGCGGCGCGTCCACGCGCGCGAGGCGCGGCTGACCGGGCCCCGAGGCCGCCGGGCCTTGCTCCGTCCAGCCTGCCTCTCTGCATGATGCGCCGTCGCCGCGCGCGTTCGCGCGAGTGACATCCATCCAGCGTCTCTCGCTCATCCACCGCCCATTTTTCAGTTTTCGCTCCGCTCAAAAGCATATCTCCCGCCCTGCTTCCCCTCCGCTTGAGTCCTCTCCAGGGCAGGCCCGGAACTCTCACCCCTGGCGATGAAGGGCAGATCTGGTGGCTCGACCCTGCCCGGGGAGGGAGGAGCGAAGGCGGGGGGGGCGGAACGGGGGAAGGCGCCGTGGCGGGGGAGGGGGGGGCGGGGGAAGAGTGGGGCCAGAGGGCGCAAAATGTGCCGCCCCGGGCGCTCGCATAAATAACTGGCCCCAGGGCGCGTCGTGGGCCAGCTGTCTGTGCATCGCCGCGCCCCGCCGAGAGCCCCCCGGGGCATTCCCAGATCGCCCTGGGAACCTCCGGGGGCCCAGAGGCGCCCGCCCCGCATGATGCGGATACCTTCGCGTTCGCATCCTCCGGTCTGGGGCTGATGCCCCTCCCCTGTGGCGTGAGCCTCAGATTTTGTCATGGCCCAGCTTCTGGATCCCTGCAGGCCGCCGTCAAGGCCGCCGCGTCGTCCGAGGCCAGCGCCGTCTCTATGACGCGCACCTGCCGCTTCGTCGAATCCCACGGGCAGTAGCGCCGGGCTGGCGCGAGGATGCCCGCGCGCATGCCGCCGCGTGCATTCCGACGCACCTTCCCTTGCCATGGCCACCTCCGCCCCCGCCTCCGCCGCCGCTTGCTGCAGATGAGGCGCGCGATGCCTTGGGCCCGCCACGCGTGTGCGCGCGTGTGTGCGCGCGCGCGTGTGCGTGTGAATTCTTTGTGCGACGGGATAGGGGCAGTCGTCGTGGCTGCCACTCTCTTGTCGCCTATGGTTGATGGTTTCGCACGCGGAGCATTTGCGCGAATTTCGCAACGCCAAGCGCCCGGATGCGCTTCGGGGGGCTGGCTTGCGCAAGGTAGATTCTGAGTCCATTACGACCCGCATGGGCGCATGCGACCCAGACGGGGCGCTGCTTTTCATGCCCCCCCCCCCCGCCCAGGAGTGCACAGGCTCCAGCGGTGCTACTAGGGGGTTCTTTGGCGAACGGTCTTCCCCGATCTCCGAATTTCGCGCGGGCCCGGGGCGCTGCAGCAGAGCACTGCCGCGTCGGAGACCTCGCTTTCCGGTGGGCCGCTGAAGAGAGACCGCCCATGTCAGCAGAGAGCCGCTGTGAGATTTTTGACCAGTTGGGGTCTCAACCGGTGCTGTTTCACGGCGCTGATTTCCAGGTTTGACAATATTGACATTGTTGTCCCAGGTCGTGCCTCTAACGACGTCCACGCTGCGAGGCGGCGCGGCCCCAATTCGCCACTCTTGGGGGCCAGAAAGGTGCTGGGAGTGGAGATTCTGGTCGGGATCGGGCAGGGCTGGCGCCGAGGCACCTGCCACGAGTTTCGCGCCGTTTTACCGAATGGGGCGTTTTCACGCCCCGGCGCCGGCTGGCCCTCGCCCGGCCGATCTCCCCCCCGCCGCGCGAGGGGGCCCGTGCATGTTTCAACGGTTGTTGGGCGATGAGCGCCGCCAGCCGCTGCAGTCGTAGTCCCGCGGAAACGCACTGTGGCAAGGGGGTCGCGCTTCCCGTCCACTCCCCGTCGAAGAGTTGGAGCAACTGCCAGCTTCCCGGCGGGCTATGCGTCCGCCCTCGGGTCCCCCCGCGGAGTAGACGGACGGTCGCCCAGGCTGCGCGCGTTGGCGCGCGCGCCACGCGTGCCCACGCTTGCAGCGGTGAAGTCGTTGCTGTTCCACCCAGCCCGTGGTTTCGACGCGCCGCCGTCCGCGGCCCCGCCGGCGCGGGCGCAGCTCCCCTGAGATCCAATCTCTTGAAAATCTCGAGAGTAGTGTTCTAAGATCATCTAGCACGATTATCGAGAGCTAGATATGCTATGACATGCTATACATATGCTATGACATGATTTGCGCTGTTAAGTATACCATGCAACTTTGTGTCCCTACATTCGTACATGCGCACGAACACCGCGCGCGTGAGCCCGAGCGGCAACGATATCTGAATATAAAATACCTCCCACCTTCCTCCCACTGCCTTCTTCTTCTCCTTCTCTCACACCTCTCTCCTTTTTTTCCTTTCTCTTTCCCTGCCCCCTGCTTCTCGTTCCTCTCCCCTTTGGTCCTTTGTTTTTCTTAGCCCCTCCGTCTGTTTGGCCCCTGGGATATCCCTAAGATCACCACTATTTGCCGCCATCGACCGTGCTTCATTTGCGTTCGCTGTGTTTTTCCCGAGCTGTCAGGCTCGAGTTTCATGAAAGCTCGAGGGCCCCCCATTCCTCGCGGGGCCTGGCGCACGCCCATTGGGCTCGCGCTGCTGGCGTCCAGGATGGCGCCGCCCGCGCGGAGAGCTGCAGCGCCGAGGGCGCCACGCTCGCGCACTCCTCACGCGAGGAGGCACCCGCCAGAGTCGTACAACAGCCCGCCGCCCACCGACTCGAGATTTTCGACCCCCAGTCCGCCGCAGACCCAGCTAGAGCTCAGCCCAGCGCCCCAGCGGACGCAGCCGAGCCCAGCAGCGTCCCAACGGACGCAGCCGAGCCCAGCGCCCCAGCAGACGCAGCAGAGCCCGCAGCAGCCGAGCCCAGCGCCCCAGCAGACGCAGCAGAGCCCAGCGCCCCAGCAGACGCAGCAGAGCCCGACGCATCCCGCCCGAACCCGACACAGTATCCAGACGACTTTTTTTTTTTTTTTTTTTTTGTTTTTTTTTTTTTTATTTTTTTTCTTTCTTTTTTTTTTTTTTTTTTATTTTTTTTTTTTTTGTTCTTTTCTTTTTTTTTTTTTTTTTTTTATTTTTTTTTTTTCTTTCTCTGTTTTTTTTTTTTTTTTTTTTTTTTTTTTTTTTTTTTTTTTTGTTTTTTTTTTTGCCGCCGCCGTCCACGGACAGCCTGATGAGGATGGAGCGCAGAGCTTCGGAGGCGTGCAGCCCCGAGACGGTGAAGTCCGACGACGACGACGACACGCTGCACCAGATGATGATGAGGAGGATGGCCCCGAAGCTCGACGAAGACGAGCACATGCAGATCGCAGCCGGGCGATCGATGCAGGACCTCAAGCGCGGCAAGATCGACGACGACGACGACGACAGGTCCCTGCAGGAGGCGGTGGCGCGCTCAAAGGTGGTCAAGACGAAGCACGACCTCGACATGGAGATGGCGATCGAGCGGTCCAAGGTCGACACGGTGTTCGAGGAGGGCGACCCGACCGCCGCCCCATCGGAGACCAGGGTTAAACGGATGCACCAACACACAGAGGAGAAGGAGGAGGAGGAGGGGGAGCAGGGTGGAGGGAGGGGGGGGGACCAGGAGGAGGAGGAGGAGGAGGAGGAGGAGGAGGAGGAGGAGGAGGAGGAGAGGGAGGAGGAGGAGGAGGAGGAGGAGGAGGAGAAGAAGGAGGAGTAGGAGGAGGAGGAGGAGGAGAGGAGGAAACTTTCTGCGCCTCTGACAGGGCATCATCCGCGATGACACGATCGGCCTCTTGGAGCCCGCGGCCCTGGTGGCGCGCGAGGACGCGCTATCCTTTCTCGTTCTTTCTCTGTCTCTTGCACTTGTTCAGTCTCCCTCCCCATCGCCCTTTCAAGCATTCGTTCTCCCATCATGCCTCACTCGCATCTCTCAGCTCCAATCCGCATGCGCATTCCCCCCTTCCTCATCCTCAGGACGAGGGCGAGGACGAGACGAGCGATGACGACTTCGACCCGAACGTCGAGCCGAAGCCGAGAATCGTCAGCGCACCGTTCATGTTCCAGTGGACTCGGTACCATTCAAAACTTCGAAGGAGAAACGTTATCAAGTTCCTGCTGTCCTGGAGGGAATGGTACTGCAGAAAGGTGAAGACTGAGCCAGCGGGATATTCACTCCAGGACATCAACATCGACAGTGGCAGCAGATCGACGACGATGGGATCCCCACAGCGATCGGCGATGGCGACAGCTTCGACGACGACGACGACAGCGACTATACGATCGAACAGGCGGTCGCGAGCGACCCGTAAAACAACGATGACGAAACGACGGGCGACGATTTCGAATCGACGCGATTCCCGATTCGAGACGATGGTGGTGGCGACATTGTCTCGACCCTTCTTTTCTCGCAGCGCGCTGCGAGGACGCTCCTCCTGCACATGCTGCCGCTGGCGAGCCCGCAGAGACGGCGACCCTCCAGGACGCAGCCGCTCGCGAGTCTGCGGCGGGGCGCGCAGGCAGGGTCGCAGCGAGCGGGGGGCGACGAGAGAAACGGGGGAATCAGATACGAACGAGGACGAGGACAGGGGGAGGAGGAACCAGGAGAGTAACCAGGAGAGGAAGGAGGATCCTCGAGGGCACGGAGGAAGGAGGAGAGGGAGGAGGGGGAGGAGCTAGGAGGAGGAGGAGCAGGAGGAGGAAGAGGAGGAAGGAGGAGGAGGAGGAGGAGGAGGAGGAGGAGGAGAGGAAGAACGGAGGTCGGCCCCGCGCCGCGAGGACAAGTCCTCGGGGCAGGCGGCGGCGGCTCCGACAACAACGCAGAACACAGAGGATCGCCGCGCGCGCCGCTGCGCAGGTAAGAGGTGCAAGCGGGGGGGGGGACAGATTTCGAGGAGGGGTGAGTGAGGGATGGGGGGGATGTCGAGGATGGTTCGCATGCGAAGGCGAGGGGGGAAGCAGGGGAGGCAAAGGTAACAGGGCCATGCCCACCTTCCCTCCCTTTCCCTTCCTTTCCCGCCCTCCTCCTCCTCATCGCCCTCTCGCCGTTCCTCCTCCTCATCCTTATCCTCTTCATCGTCTTCCCCCTCCCCTCCTCCTCGCCGTGCCCCTCGCGCCTCCATCGAGAGGGGAGAGAGAGAGAGAGAGAGAGAGAGAGAGAGAGAGAGAGAGAGAGAGAGAGAGAGAGAGAGAGAGAGAGAGAGAGAGAGAGAGAGAGAGAGAGAGAGAGAGACGCGCCCTGCCCCGCCTAGGAGCATGCATCACAGCGCGTGGTGAAGGCTCGCCGCCGCAGACCTCGCTTTCTATGTTGTGCACCCCTCGCTCTCAACCCCTCATGCGTTTACTCCCTATGCGTTGAGCCCCGTGAGCTCTCCTTCCCATTACCTCCCGTTTTGCATGCTGCTGTTGCTCGCTCGTGTGTTCTGCCCCCTCTCACTCGCGCTCTATCTCACTCTCTGTCACCCTCTCTCTCTCTCTCCCTCTGTCTCTCTCTGTCCGGGCCCCCTTCCTCTCTCTGGTTCTTTCGCTCCTCTCGGCGAGGGTTAGGGCGTCGAGGCATGTGGCGCCGACGTGGAGGGGGGGGACAAAGTGGGCGGAAGAAGGGTGAGGGAGGAGGGGGAGGAGAAGGAGGAGGAAGAGGAGGAGGAGAAGCGACGCCCTAGCCCCCTCTCCCCACCCCGCGAGCCAGGGCATCTTCGACACGCCCGAGAAGGACCTGCACCCCGACTCGAGGGCGGCCGTGCAGCTCATGAAGCAGATGCAGGCATGCGCCACCCTGCGCCAGGGAGGGTCGCACTTGCTGATGCTGGTGCTGCTGCTGCTGATCCTCCTCCTCTTACTTCTCAACCTCCTCCTCCTGCCCCCTGCCCCTCTTCTCCCCTCGAGGCTGCCTCCTCTCCGCCCTCCTCCTCTTCCCCCTCCTCCTCCTCCTCCTCCTCCTCATCCTACTCCTCCTCGAGCCTCTTTCCACCTCCTTGCAATGCGTTACGCTCCTAATCATTGCAGCTGTCTTGCTCTCCCGATGCAGCGCAGACGGGGGCAGCAATGGGCGGCCGCGGGAAAGGGCGAGGCAGGGGGTGGGCTGGTGCGCCCAAAGGCCAGCCAGACGAGAAGATGTTGAAAGCTGTGTGGTTAGCCGAGATCACCCAGGCCGATCCCTCCACCCCCTCCCTCGCAATTTAAATCAAATTATGTGCGTCCTTTTCCAGGCCGAACAGCTCGACTACACCAGGAAAGACATGAAAGTCTCCAGGATCGACAAAGACAAGTTGCTAAAGCACAAGAGCCTGATTCTAGAAACTCGGAAGGTGTGCACTCGAGTGAATAAGTTGCTGGCGCAGGACACGCGCGGAAAACGCAACCACAACAATTGATGTGCCGAGTGTAATCTCACACGCGAGTTCACACGCGTGTGAAATCGCGTGTGAAATTGCACTCGCTCCCCCCCCCGTATATGGATCTGGCCCTTGGCGCACCAGTACAGGAGCTGCTGATAAAGGTATGCAGGGAAAGGGGATCGCAGTGGCATCTCGGTGACAGCGCCCACGACTGGGCGATGGATAATGCACAAAAGATAAGGAACCTTCTCCGTCACACACGGCAAGCCATATCCAAGACATCGGGCTTATTTCAAATTATCGGAGAGCATCTGGAAAGTTGATGTGACAGCAAATTGAAAGCACATTCGTTTTCAATTGGGTGTCCTATCAACTTCCCCGATGCCCTCCTGGGATTTTAGTCTCCTCGAGGAAGATATCATGGGCCCTGGGCGCTTTCGTACAAGAAGGGGGGCCGCACGAGGACGAAGGTGTAGAGAGCTCAAGTTCGGACGACGGCCCGCCCGCCGAAGAAAAATCGCCTGGCTGTCCAGGGACCAGCGGGCCTGCGAAGGTCGGCCGTACCAAAGCGTTCACCTCCACCCTCAACCCTCTCTCCCTCCTCCCTCAGCCCTCCTCCCTCCCTCCCTCATCCCACCCTCAACTCCCCCTCCTCCGCCCTTCCTCTCCTTCTCCACCCTCTTCGCCCCATCCCTTTCCAACTCCATCTTCCGTCGGGCGCTGTCACCTGTAAAGGCTGCGGCGCCGCCGTGTGCGGCTCCGCGGGGCCGGGCTGAGGGGCTCACCGTGCTCGAAGTCGTTGGGGAGTTCAGCCTTGGGTGCGCCCAGGACATGAAGGCCCTAGGGTTAAACGTGAAACATTAGCACGCGTAAGCCACGCGATTTCCATTTCCGCCACCCCAGGCAGCTTTCAGGTTCAAGACCGACTCGAGGCGCCCAGTCCCAGAGTTCGCCCGTGCGCGAGCGGAAGCTGGCAGCTCGAACTTGGTTGCGAAGTGGACGGATCCCGATCTGACCTGGGAGGTCCCTGGGACGATGGCCGAGGGGGAGGACGAGGAGCGCGGCGCGCAGAAGAAGGGCAACTGCACGCTGTATACGGGCTCCAGGGATGACTTGCAGGTCAGGGCTGTGGTCGTCCACCACAGGGTGAAGGGCACGTGGTTGCAGATATTGCACGGCCGCAAGCAGCTGCTCGAGATTCGCAACTACGAGGCGACGAAGGAGCAGGCTGCCAAAGACTTGGCCATCGAGCTGGCCATGGGCTACCAGAGGGGCGAGCTCGACAAGCCGGCGCTGGACGTGAAGAAGGCGGAGTTCTTGATGGTTCACGGCAACGAGGCTTGCCGCAGAAAGTCAGCAGTGAAGCGGCCTTCCGCTGCAGCGGGCGCGGCTCGCAAGAGGCCCGCCGCGGCGGAGGGCCTGGCTGGCCACGGGGGCGCCGACGCCGACGAGAAGGAGAACGGCGACGAGGAGGCCGAGGAGGCCGCGGGCGAGGAGGCCGAGGAGGCCGCGGCCGAGGAGGCCGCGGGCGAGGAGGCCGAGGACGACGAGGAGGACGAGGGCCACGAGGACGCCGAGAGCTTCTACGCCGAGGAGGATGAGGAGGCCCAATCGCCGCTTGAAGACGTTCCTGTCGAGGGTGCTGCAGAGCCAGCTCCGCGCGACGTCGAGCCCGCGAAGAAGCGTAAGGTGACGGCTTCGAAGGGTGCAGACGAGGCTCCAGAGGGCGGCAGCTCAGCACCTCCATCCTCGCCCAAGCCCAAGGCGGTCGCCACGGGGAAGGCGAAGAGCAGGGCCAAGGCCAAGACGGCTAAGCCCACGAAGCACATGGAGGAGGGCGAGGGCATGGCGATCATCGTTGAGGAGAAGCCCGAGCCCGAGATGACCATCGAGGAGAAGTTCAAGATGCCCGAGGACGCGCCAGCCCCGAGCAAGCAGGGCGGCAAGTCGACCAACCCGTTCCACTCCAACTCCATGGGCGACGAGCCGTTCTAGCAGCCAGACTGCTCGGATGGGCATTTTCTGTTCCTAGGTTTTGTGCTTGATTATTTGTCTTTGCTTTATTTGTATTCTTTATTTTTTTTCTGTAATTTGTTCTCTTTTGATTTTGCTTATGCGCACTCTTTGCCAGACTGCTCGGATGGCTGCGCCTGTAGCCTCGAGAAGCATCGTCGCCCGTCATCATCCCATCATCGCATTATCGTCGGTTGGCTGACTCATCACTGCTTCTCCCCTCCTCCATCGCCATCACCAGCCCGATCGAGGAGCGCTGCCCCGAATCCCGAGGTCCTGGGAACGCGCCCGTCGGAACCAATCCCCTCGCCCTGGATGCCGTCCATGATTTGATCCGAACCCCGCTCGGGGGTGGAGAGCGCGTGGCCCGAATGAGTAGGGCGACGATGGGGCGAGGATCGAGGCATGAGGATGGGGAGGAGAGGGCGGCAAAGGATGAAGGCGAGGGCGAGGGCGAGTGGGGGGACGAGGAGGGTGCGAGTGGAGGCAGCGGGGCGGATGAGGATGAAGACGAGGGATGGAAGAGGAGGAGGACGGAAGAGAACAGCAGGAAGATTAAGAACGCAGCGATCTGGACAGCGCAGCATCAGTAGAGAGCGGCGGCGGCGCCCAGGCCCTGCTGCCCAACGCTGAGAACAACAAGGAGACGAACGAGATTGCGATCACTGATTTCCTCCTGAAGGTGTTCAGGTCGCCGCAGCTCTCTCAACTTGTGCAGGCCAGGCATAACTCTACAGCTGATCAGTTGATTGCCCAGCTCGAGGAAGATATAGATGCCGATGGTCATCTCACCAAACCTTCCAGATGGGGCCTCGGGATGAAAGACAAAGGAGAACCATCGGCTGACCCCAGCAAAAAAATCAACGGCAAAACTATTGATGAAGAATTGCAGTTCTGGCAAGATGTAGCAAATGGTCAATTTCATGTGCCCACCGACCCGCGTCAGAGCGCTGTGGCGGGTCGGTGGGATAGGGCTACTCGTTCCGATCCAGACCTCAAAGCCCGCTACGATTCGATCACTGGCGAGAAAGTTCAGTCGAGGAAGAACCAGTTCCGCAGGGTCTGGGCTGAGGGCGAGTACGATAAGGTCAAGGACGTTAGGGAGGGAAATAGAGGAGGAGGAAGGCGGCGGCGGAGGCGGTCGAGGTAGCACTCTTAAGCCCCCCCGCCCCACCCCCTCTCGAGACGGGAGGGGGGCGCGAGGAGAGGGTGAGGGGCGGGGGGGTGGTATGAGGAGGAGGAGAGGTATACGGAGAATGAGGAGAGGAAGAGGAGTAGGAGGAAGAGGAGGAAGCAAGTAGCAGGGACGTGTAAACTGGTTGTCAGCACTGGCCGTTCCCAGAGGAGATAAAGAAGCGGTCCGCGCAGTACTCGACCACCGAGTATACTAATGGAACATACATGCCACTCGGGAGAGCGGCGTGGAAAGAGGGAGGGGGAAAGCTCGGCTTCATACAGGCGCAGCGGGCCCGATCAATTCTTGCACCACCCTCGGAAGCAACAAGAACCGCAGTCGAAATCGCCAGGGCCTCCGAGCTCGAAACCACGTGAGAAACCCGATCGGTGCCCACGGTTTTCCAGGGTGCGAGCGGAGAATGGGCCGAGCTGGCGAGGGGCGTTGGAAAGAGGTGGCCGCGAAGATAATCGTGGACAGCCAGCGAGAAGAACGATGTGGAGAGAGGAGAGAGGGGATGGACAGACAGCCCCGCCAGGCATCGAAGTATTTTGCAAAATGTATGCTTCTTGGACCTCCTTGGATATATTTTGACAGCGTGACGGAGGCGCTGCGATGCCTATACCTGACCCGCGCCGTGTTCTCAGCAGCCGAATCGAAACGAATATCGATCCCACGGCCGATCGATCCCACGACCGACGACGACAACTGAGTAGTATCACATTTCCCCCGAGGGCGGTGACATCCCGAGTAGTATCACACTTATCCCGACGATGGCGATTGGGGCAGTGGGCAGTGAACGACGGCGCGAGAGAGTCCTCTCGGGCTGAGGGCTACAACAAGCACTTCGTCGAGGCCTGGTCCACCTTCTCCGAGTGGTCGAACGACGAGCAGCGCTTGAGGGACAGCCGTCGGGGCAGGGCTCGCGGAGGAGGATGAGGAGGAGGAGGGGAGGAGGAGGAGGAAAGGGAAGGAGGAGGGCGGACCATAATAGTTTTCCGTTAGAGTAGGCGGAGGAGGGCGCCAGGTCGAGGAGGTGAGAGGAGGAGAAGTAGGGGGAGGCAAAAGGGAGACGTAGGAGGCTGGCGAAGGAGGAGGGATCCATGATGGTAGTGTTGAAGATGATGATGTTGGTGATGATGATGATGATGATGATGATGATGATGATGATGATGTTGATGATGATGATGGTGATGCTGCTGATGATGACGAATGCATTTCTAAGGACGCTACGGCGCCAGCTGCGGCGATCTCGCAGGTGCAGCAGGCTCTTCCAGCAGCAGCGCCTGCGCTGCAGGGGCAGGCCCCTCCAGCTGGCGCAGGCGCGGCGGCTGGGGCCAGCCCAGAGGAGAAGGCGCCTCCAGAGAAGGCGCCCAGACAGCCGAGGCAGCCCAGGTCTGCAGATCAGGTCCTGATGAAGTCAGCGAAGGAGAATTTTGACAAGCTGATGAAGCTTACGGGGAGGGCTGATACCACAGAGCAGATGGTGAAGGACAACCTCGACCACTGGGGATGGGCTGCTGAGGACGGCGACTTCAAGGAACTCCAGCAGCAGGTCAACGTGCTCAACGAGAAGAAGCTCAGCAAGACCCTGGCCCTCGCGACGCGCCTGCAGGACATCGCGAAAGTGAAGAAGGAGTTGGAGGCCACTGACTTCCAGGACTTGCTCGTCACGCTGTCTGGCTTGTCCTCGTCCCTGAAGTCAGTGGAGAGCCTCTTGGATGCGCTCGAGGACATGCACGCTCTGAAGACGAGGAGGCGCTTGGGCTTGTCGGGCGAGGCCAAGCCCAAGCCGAAGGGCAAGGGCAAGGCCAAGCCCAAGCCCAAGCAGTAGGGGAGCTCGCAGATCTCTGAGATCTAAACGAGTTATGGTGCATGTATTGGTTAGCCGGCCCCTGGGGTCCGAAAACCACCCATGTGAAAACTACGATTTCACATGCCCAATCACACCCGTGTGAAAATGAATTTCACATGGCTTTCGCCCGAGACATCCTCGTAAAATCGACAGGCGCGTTTATTTTCACACGCAAGTTCACACCCGGATGATTTGGCATGTGAAATCCAGATTGCGAGTTTTCACTTTCGGAACCGAGAAAACACAATAATATATCAGGATAAAGCTCTGGCCTACAGCTGCCAACTAGATCTTGAGATTGTCTGCGCTGGGGTATGCCTGTGAAGTTGCGTGTCTCTGGGGCTCGGCCACCTGATCGATCGAGAGTGTTGCATGAGAGAACATGCAACAGCGAGATTGCTGGGAGAGATGCAGCGAGATAGGGAGAAGAGAAGTAGAGGAGAGAGACAGTGACGAGACAGTGCACATGACGGGAACAGGTAAAGACTCGAGATACAGTGAGAGAGGGAGAGGTCGGGCTGCAAGAGCAAGGGTTGCAGGGATAACAAGAGCGAGAGAGAGAGAGAGAGCGAGAGAGAGAGAGAGAGGGGAAGACAGAGAGAGAGAGAGAGAGAGAGGGATAGCGAAGAGATAGGGGAGAATTAATGCAATCATAAGGCCAGGGACAGAGCAGAATAGAGGGATCAACGAGAGAGAGATACATACAACAACAACGAACGCAGACAGAGCGTAACAGGACAGCAAGACAGTGAGAGCACACAGCAACACGTGTATGTTCTTGAAGAATGATCAAGGTGGCCATGAGACCGCAAGGTGAGACAGGTGCAAGTCCTCGTTTCTTTTTGTCTAGGAGGGGAACCATATCCTCTCCATCAGTGCGCGTGAGAGGGAACACATATGCCTCTCTCGTGGCGACGTGCCCGCAAGGCCTGCTCTTTGACGGCGGTGGGGGCGCAGCGGAGTTCAGGTGCAGCGTCTCACTTTCTGTTGGTGCGAAAACAACGGTGGACACACGGCAGTCCTCACAGATAGCGCCGCGCTCGTGTGTTCGAGGCTCGCGCCTAGCGCATTCGTGCTCCACTGTCGTCGCTGGGTCAGTGCGGCGGCACGTCGTTGACCCTAGATGGCCAATATCGGCATGGCGATGACGATGGGAAGGATGGGGAGGGGATTAGGGCAGTGACGGTGACGGCGCTGGCGAAATGACGGCGACAACGACGGCGGCGGCGACGGCAACGGCGGCGACGGGAACTGGGTCGAATACCTACATATAGGGCACAAAAGCCGAAGACGGACCATCCGCTTTGGCCGCCAGGGTCGGCGGAGTGGCGTCGGCCGATATCATGGCGCCTCCTCGTTGAGCACCTGGGCCGCTGGCTCGGCACGCGTCGTCGTCGACCATCGTCTTCGTGGATCTCAGTCGTCGATCGCTGTTGCCGTCGATCGAGGACGTCGTCTTCGTTCGCACTTCTTTGCTGGCCCTCGAAACCACAGCGCCACGCCTGTTCAGGCCCCCCCAACGATTGAGACTGCGACGGCGATGAGACATTATGCCCGATAGTTGCCATTCCGATCGAGACCACCCGCGATGGGTGTCAATGATGAGCAGGAGCAATGCAGGGTCGAATGGCTGAACGAAAAAATGGCCCACGCGGCAAACCGAATGTTCCCTTGGCAGTCGGAAGGAACGCCCAGCATTGTATGCATTCGTGCCTGCGGGCAAGCTGCAGAACTCGCATCGGCCGATACATCTATTACACGACGCCCCAATGCACGATCCTGAGGTGTCGGAGCAGGCATTGAAGGGGCACTGCGAGCAGCGCAAACTTGATGAGAAACAGGAGGAACACCACACCAAGGGATAACACACAACAGCGAGAAGGGGGGAGGCGGATGAGGCCAGCTAGGGAGTGATAGGCATGTCAGATCGGCGATGCATCGTGAGAAGGCAGCCAGCTCGGCGAGGCATCCTGGATAACCCCAACTCCCCACCCCCACCCTTTTCCTTGAGGGGGCCTCTCTTTCACCGGGCACCGCCGCGGGTTCGGGACTATTCTAGAGCTTCGCTCGAGACCCGTCCCCACCAAAGCACGCGTGCTGCGTGCGCTGCGTGGAACAGCTGCGGTGTGGCACGGCGCGCGCGCGTATCACGGTGCATGCATGCGACGCACATTTGGCTCGACTGTGTGCCCTATTAAGAGCTGCCCTGCGCTGCAACGCGATGGCAACTGCTGCGTCGCCACCGCCCAGATGGGCCCCCCGCGCATCCGTGGAGCGGGAAGCTGGCGCTGATCTATTGAAATATTTCTTGGATCTCTATGCAAAGTGCCGCTTCACCGCAAAAGACTTGTGTTCGGTCTGTTGGTTTGCTGACCGAGCGGGGGTGCAAGGTGGTTCGTTCTCGACGTACGCTTATGACCCTAGTACGCAGAATACTGGTAAATTCCAGGAACACCTAGATCGAGTGCTACCTGACCCAGGCCTGCTTCATTATGTAAAGGTTCCGATGAACAAAAAAATGCATGCGCATCGCGCAGTATATGATGTGCCTGTACGTGCGTTATGGGACTCGTTTGCTCAGGAGGTCGCCTCGGACACAACCGTCATGCGAACCCTTGGGACAGCTGCAGAAGATAGAACCGACGAGTGCATCCTAGACGTACCTGTATATAAAAATCATCCGCGTGTCCTGGAGGCACAGCAGCTTGGGTTAACGTTGCCAGTGCCAATAGCAGTTTACCTGGACGGAGTCCGATTTATCACTCAGGCTGCTGGCCGCTCCGAGTCGGTCTTGGGCGTATGGGCTGTCAACCTTATCACGCAACGCAGGCATTTTTTCACGGCGCTTAAAAGTGCCGACATGTGTTCTTGTGGGTGCAGGGGGTGGTGTAGTTTGTGGCCCATTCACAAAACGTTGCAGTGGCAACTGGAGTCCCTGGCGCACGGGATTCCACCGCCACGAACCCACACTGGCGACGCTTGGCCCGCGCACAGTCCAGTCAAGAACCAAGGCCCCTTAGGTTTCTCTTGTGTGCTGATTTACTTGAAGGGTGACTGGGCCGAGCAGTGCCATTCCCTCGGCCTCGGGAGCTGGGCAAAATCACACTCGCCATGCCAATTTTGCGTCCTCGGGAAAGCTGAGCTGTTTGACCATGATTGTGAGCTGGACGAAGATTTTGGTGAGTTGCCGTATCCATACAGGACCAAGGAAGATTACGCTCGAGACTGTCTTAGGTGTGAGGTCGTCGTGCAACTTCGAAATAATCTAGACCGTAAAGAGCTCTGCGATGCGCTGCGCTGGACCAGAGACAAAACTAGAATAGGCGGTCGTGTAGTATATAGAGACACTCGTGTAAACGGTGTGCTTGTTGTTCGTGGTGATAGGTTGGAGCCGTCAGATGAATTGTGGGACGTCGCTGCGCTCGAGAATATTCCCGCCCCGACAGTTGTGCGCTTGTGGCGAGCAAGATATGATGGATCCAAATGCATGGACGCTGTTAACCATCGCTGCCCGTTGTTCTGCAACACGTTGCATTCAACACCAGTAGGCACGCTTGCAATAGATGCGCTCCACAGTGTTTACTATGGACCTGTTATGCGTTATATTTCATCTGCGTTATGGCGCGTTGTGCTGCGAAACCCTTGGAACATATGTGGCGACGTGGAAATAGTTGTTGTATCTAGCATGCCCTTCCTTTCGGCCGAGCTCGACAAATGGCAGGTGGACAAAGGCATCCCAATCAAAAACAGGTACCAAGGTTCGTTGACAGTTGGTGTGTTGGGCAAGCGACTTGGGTACACATTGCAGGAGCGCGTTTTGTTGTTGCATGTGCGCGCGTGTTGTGCGAGGGGGGGGGGATCTAGGGGGAGCGAGACGAGGATGGAGGTCAGGTTAAAGAGGGGGAGGGGGGAACGAGACAGGAGAAGCACAGACGGCACTAAGATGGGAGGTGGGACGATCGTCGAACATGCTTCCAGGAGCGGCTCGAGGCCGGTAAGGATAGCCTCGGGGAAGCACGGGGGCAACGCGGGAGGATTGGAGGGCGACAGGCAGAGGAGATGAACACGAAGAGGAGGGGCATAGGAGGCGGCTAAGGACGGTAGGAGGAGAGCCAAGACAGGGAGGGGCATGCAGGCCAGGGTGCAAGTCGAAGCAGCGAGGCGTCGGGCGGCCTCGCCAGTCTGCGACGCTCGTGCTCGTGCTCGGCCCAGTCGTCAGTTGGCCCGCCGTCCCCGCGCGGAGGCATTTAAGATTGTACGAGTCCCACGTCTGCCTTCTGCGCCACTCGCGCGGGCGTGATTTTTTGCAGCTCGCAGTCTTCACGAGGGGGCCGCTCTCGCGAGAAATCGCTGCACGATGGGGTGCCCTTGGATTCCCCTTGTGAAAATTGCGAGCTGCTTCAGACCGCGCTCGCTCGTCGCCCCACACTCCCCCCCATAACCGATCAGAACATCCGCTCCAGAACCCGCTACACCCTGGGAGCAACATGAGCTTGAAAGCTGGCGAGTGCGCGGTTATTCTGGAGTTCGCACATGATATGCTTGTCAAATTCGGTGGCCTCGAAGTACATGGGGGTCCAATGATAGGCGCGGGATGGCACTTGAAACGATTTGTCGATGAGATGCGCAGTCACAAGGCTACCGTTCCATATGATGGGTACAGGCGTATGATATCACATCTGACGTCCTTCAACATGTGCTGCAGAGCTGCGGGGGTGAAGCCAACCCCCAAGAGTCATCAGATTGGGCATCTCGTATGCAGGACCAAGGGCGAAGCGGGAAACGTAAGGGGGGAAAGAGGATCCGCCGAAGGAATGGGGGTCAAGCGGATAGCGTTGGCGTCGGCCGTTCCGCATGACACGCGCAGGGCAGCACCTCCCCCCCCGCCCCCTGATAAGCATGCGAGCCCAGCCCCGCCACGGAGGGCCCAGGGAATTAAAGGGGAGAGCCACGCGGGAGGGGAGGGGCGAGGAGGGGAGGTGGAGGAGAGGGAAGGGAGGTGAAGGGTGGGAGAGGAGGGAGGGGAAGAGGTGAGAGTATAGGAAACGAGGGGGAAGGGGGGAGGAGGAGAGAAGGGGAGACGATGAGGAGGGCGAAAACCAAAACATGAGCTGGCGAGCTCATGGCGTTCGGGGGGGGGCCCAGGCGACGGCGGCCAGGGGCCTCTGGGTGGCCCGAGAAAACAACGGCAAAACAGAGTGGGAAATCCTGGAGATACAGCAACCACGTTCACAATACGCTCCTTCGAGGAGCGCGGTGGCCGGCCTTGACCCCCCACCCCCCCTGGCGGTCGAAAACTGCGGCTGGTCGACGCAGACAGCGGAGACATTGACGCCCGCGTCCTTCCACCCTCCTCCGACTTCTCCTCTTCCCTTACGTTTCCCTCCCCCTCCCTCCCCCTCACCCCCCTACTTCCCACCCCCTCCTCCTCCCCCCCTCAGCCATCGCCCCCAAATCCTTGCCATCAGGATGCGGTTCCAAGGAGCGGCCAAATTGTACCACTGCTTTGCAGATGAATCTTTAAACGCGTCTCTTCGCGATGTGGCTCAGTTCTGCCATCGGCTTACCTTCAACCGCAGGGTGTTCAGCCTAATGGATCTCAAAGGCCGTTTTTCTGGTGTATTGGCAGCAGCGGGCCCGTGGCTTCCGCTGGTATCTGGCTGGTTCTGACGTCATGGGCATCTTGATTTTCGGCGGCCGCCGCTGGCAGGCCATCGTTGTGCACGGGGCCTCTGAGAGAGTTGGGGTTGAAACGAGACGGCGGCATCGTCGCCGTCGAGCCGACGTCGCCGCGGTCGTCGTCGTGGTCGCCTTGTCATCGTCGCGGCTGCACTTTCCCATCCGAGGGGCGCGCAGCTTTGGCTGCCGAGATTCTGGACCGAAATCCAGCGACTGTCGTCTTCGCCGAGAGGTCGATGCCGTCGGCTCTGAAGCATCAGCGCCGTTGTCGTTGACGTCGTCCTCGTCGTCGAAGCGTCATCGCCATTGTCGTTGCAAGTGTCGCGTCGTGGTCGTCGTCATCATCGCGTCGCCGCCATCGCCATCTCCGTCGTCGCCCTAATCTCCACAGTCGTCGTGGCCGCGTTCGTCGTCGGCGTCGCTGTCGTCGTCAATGCTGATCGCTCCGCTCCCGACGGCCCAGACCTCAATCATGTCTCTCACCTGCCACGCCCCAGCAAAGATGGCAAGGCATAAGACGAGGAGGATGAGGAGGAGGCGGAAGGGGAGGGCGAGGAGCGAGGGCGAGACGGAGGAGGAGGAGGCCGGCAAGGATGGTCACCAGGAGGAGGACGAGGTGACCGAGGCCGAATCAGAGGTGGAGGCGATCGATTGTGATTTTCCCCCCCCCCCCCCCCCCCCCCCCCCCCCCCCCCCCCTCCCCCCCCCCCCAAAAGAGAGCTGGCCCATCGAAAATCGAAAAACACACGGCCTGTTGCCTGTTTTTTTTTCAAGTTATTTTTTTTGTAGCATTTGCACTGGTTTGTTTCTTTTTCTTTTTTTATTTTGCGGGGGGTGTTGCGGGGGCGAGTGACACGGCGCGGTGTTTTGGATTTCGGTGCGATTAGAGCACATCTCATTGGGCCTCAAAACACCGACGGGTGTCGGAACGTTCAGATGGCACGGCGTAGTCGTCCTCCTCGTCGTCCTAGCCGTCGTTCGTCAGCAGTTGTCGTCGCCTGCAGTTGTTTCAAGCAGCCCTGTTGATCCCAACGTATGCGAACGGTGCGAAGATGAACGTGGGCCCCTGGAGGTGGGCCTCGAGATCCTTCAGTCGTTGCAAGCACTGCCTGGGGACGCAGCCAATCGGGGAGTCTCATCATCGCACTTCTGCTCATGGGTCGCGAGCTCGACCTTCCAAAATCGGCGGGGAACTTTCACCAAATCCTTCAATTTCCGCTGGGACCCTTTCGGTGCAAGAACTGATTGGGGAATTCACCCGAGCGGGCCAATAGAATGCTGCCACTTTCGTCAATATCGGGTTCCTCAGGCCTGAATGTGGAGGCCCAATCGGGTGCATTTTAAAATGGTATTTCAATAAATCACGCGGGTGATGGTGATGATGATGATGACGACGATGATGATGATGATGATGATGATGATGATGATGATGATGATGACGATGATGATGATGATGATGATGATGATGATGGTTATGATGATGATGATGCCGATGACGATGATGATGTCGATGCTGCTGCTGATGATGATGATGCTGATGATGATGATGATGGCGGCCCCACCAGGGCCACGGCCCTGGCGGGCATGGCGCAAGCCTGGCGGGGGCACATCAACACGTTCATATCTGCGGAGGCCCCCGCCAGGACGATCGTGCAATTCCAGGCCCAGAGTTGAAAGTCGACCCCACTCATCCTGTTTGATTGCTCCCGCTCTGACTTCCCAGGTATTGCAATGTGGTGCAAGATCCACATATTATTCCTTGGAGATGGTGCGCCGTTTGCCATCTAGGCGCGCCCCAATCGCATCACAGCGTTATATGTTATAACCAGAATAAGGACGAGGAGGAGGGGCGAATAGGCGGGCGAGGGGAAGGAAGGAGGACGGGAGGGAAGGAAGGAGAGTAAAGAGTGACCGAAGGACGGAGGGATGGAGGCAGGGAGGGGGCAAGGGAGAGAGAGGGCGAGGGAGGGGAAAGAAAGGAGGGAGTAGGAAGGGAGAAAAGGACGAATTCCTGCGGAGGAAGGCTGAGGAGGAGGGGATGCACCGATTTCACACGCAATTTCACACGCGTGTGAAAATGCGTGTGAATTCTCACCCCTCCACCGCGAAGGCTGTCGCGACAGCTTCGTCTGAGATGCATATATAGGCTGCAGAGCTGGCCCTGCTAGTGCACGCGTCGTGCTCCCTCGCTGTCTCTCCGCCATCGTCGACTTCGTCGCCGTCGCCGTCGCCCACAAGCAACGTTTTTACACAGTTTGATTGCTGACGCCAACACGTTATCCTCTAGACTCGTCTTCCGCTCGGATCCGCCCTTGCCTCGACAATCGAGGCCGCAAGTAATTAGCTGTGTCATCGACTCACCGCCTGGCCGCGCCAACGGGTGGACTTAACGGAGAGGGGTGACGATGGCGCGCCTCAGGATGAGGAGGAGGAAGAGGAGGAGGAGGAGGAGGAGGAGGAGGAGGAGGACGAGGAGGAGGAGGAGAAGGAGGAGGAGGAGGAAGACTAGGGCGAGGAGAAACACGAAGAGGGAGAGGGGCAGGAGGAAGAGGAGGAGGAGGAGGAGGGGCAGGAGTAGGAGGAGGAGGGCGATGACGAGGAGGATCAGGAAGAGGACAAGGGAAAACGTGATCGAGGAGGACGAAGACAAGGGGGGGGAGGGGAAGCGGAGGAGGAGGAGGCCGACGAATTCAGAGGAGAGGCGTAGGATCAGAAGGGGAGCAAGAGATAAGTATACGAAAAGAGATTGGCGGGAGAGGCGGAGGAGACGAGGAGAAGGAGGACGACAAGGAACAGGAGGAGGGGGAGGAGGAGGAGGAGGGCAAGGAACCAACACGACTACAAACGAGGGCAACGTTCCCTCTATATTCTTTTTTCCGTTCTCCAGATCTTCCGACACCTCCTCATTCTCATGTTCCTTCTTTCCCATCTTCTCCCCAAGTTCCTCCTCCACCTCCTCTTCTCTTCGTCCTCGTCGTCGTCGTCGCCCTTCCCCTCCTCATTTTCCTGCTCGTCCTCCTCCTCCCTCTCCCTGGCCCGTCCCCTTGGCGCTGGCTGTGGCGGTGGGCGGGCGCTGCCCGAGCCATTCGGCCGCGGCGCCGCGGCCGCGAACGCGGGCCCCGCGCGCGCAGCCGCCAGAGCCGCAGAGAGCAGCAGAAGGCAGAAGACCGCCAAGGAAACCAAGGAGGAGGAGAGGAGAGGAGAGGCGAGGCGAGGAGAGGAGAGGCGAGGAGAGGAGAGGAGAGGAGAGGAGAGGAAAGGAGAGGAGAGAGAACGGAAAAGGAGGAGAAGGAAAAGGAAGGGAAGGGGGAGGAGGAGAGGGGAGGAGAAGAAAAGAGCGCAAGCAACCAAGAACATAAGTGTAAGGATATATGTATGTACATATATATATATATGGATTATATATGCAGCTAGCTCAAGCCTTGACGCATGTCAGTGCAAAACATACTCATGCTGCGCACGTGATAATTATCTAGCCGTGAAAATCGAGAGCTCTAGATTTATATGTTGTATACTCCGGAGATTCTCAAGAGTTTGGATCTCAGGGTCGAAGCCGAGACTCGGGTGGCGGGGGTCTCCGCGGAAGCCTTCTGGCACCCGCAATGCAGTGGGCCAGACCTGCCTGGCGAGTGCTCTCTGCGACTCTTCCACGATGCGTCGGCGTTGTCCCCGCGGGGGCTTTTTACGCTTATTTCCGACGTGGTCGCAGGGGCAATGTTTTCGCGTAAGTGCATTGGACCTCAGTTTTCTGACGAACTTCTAGGTTTTTTCTGGCTCGCATCGGAGCGCCCCAGACTCTGCGGGGCCCCGATGCGCAGGCATTGTGGTCGAAGTCCCCGATGCGTGTTTCTGCTACCAAGCAGCGCCGGCCCCCCGCGTCCGACCGCGCCTTGCCAGGCTTAGTGGAGCACGGAAGAACACGCGCATCGGTCCACGCAGTTGGGCCATCTTGCCGCCGCGCCGCCAGACCTCGAAGTAGAATTTTGACATGCGCGGTCTGTGCGAACGCTGCTTGGGGGCCTCGCGTGCGCGACCACCGGCGCCAGAGGCGCATGCTGCTCCAGCAGCTGGCCGCCGCCTTTCGCCCGCTCGATGCCTTCGTTGAAGCAGCGGCGCGTGTCTGCGCCGGCCGCGCCAGGTCTCCCCGGTCCCCACTGCCACACTCATCTGCCTGATGGGCTGGCCGGACCGTGGTCTGCCGTGTTGTCTCGTGCGCGGGTTCGAGCTCACGGCGGCGGCGCGGACGTCTGGGGTTCGCAGGCCCTGCGAGACAAGGTCCACAGGACAGAACGCACCAGCCCAAGTGAGCGAGACACTCAGAGGGCCAGCCGCGGCAACGCACGCTCGGAACCTGGAGCGCGGCATGCGGCCTGGGCCGTTGAATCGCGCGATCTACGATCTCACTGTCGAGGAGATCCGCGCTGGTTTGGCGGAGCTTTTCGTAAGCCGCGCCGACCTCGACTGACGATTTGGCGTCGGGGGTTACTGGCCTTGCCTCGTCGCGCTATCTGGCAACGCGAGACGTCGCGAATGGTCGACGACGGGAAGCGTGCTCGCACCATTGTTTTGTCGTTCGCGTCCGAGACGTTGGTCTCAGCGCCGTCAGAACTGTTCATGCTAACCGCGCGCGCCTTTGCGATGGAAGCGATTG
>CAUYUJ010001936.1:315000-330000 GCA_963575745.1 Prorocentrum cordatum | reverse complement strand
GAGGCATGCCTGCGGTCGCTGCGCTCGGCCCTCGACCGCGAGCGTCGCAGGCTCTCGGCAGCAGAGGCGGCGCAGGCGGAGCGCAGAAAGGCCGACACCCCCCTGCCCAAGGCGCTCCACGGCGCCGGCAACGCCCTGGCGAAGCTGGTCAGGCAGGGACGGGCCAAGGAGCAGGCGCTGCTCAAGGCCGAGGAGGCCCACGCAGCAGCCATCGGCGAACGTGAGGCAGCCATCGCGCGAGAAGCAGCATGCGCTGAGGCTGTTGAGGAGTGCCGAGCTGCTCTCGAGGCTCACCGTGAGGAGCAGAGGGCCGCAGAGGCCAGGCAAGCCAAGGAGGTCGGCGCGGCCTTCGTCGGCACGGACTTGCTCGGGATGGTCTTCGGCCTCATCCAGCAGGTCGAGGCCTTGCCCCAGGGGTTCGCCGCGGGCAACGGGGAGGCCGCCTTCGCGGAGGTCGCCAAGCAGATCGCGGCGGTCCGCAGGCGTGCACCCCCCGAGGCTAGGGGACGCTCTTCCTGGGCCGACACCCCCCTCGATGTCTCCGACGAGGACCTCGACGGGGATGAGGAGGAGCGGGTGCGGGCTTCGTCAGCCCCCCCTCTGCAGGGCGCTGCCGAGCGCGGCCAAGCTGCACGGCGAGGAGAGGCGCACGGTTCGTGGCCCTCAGCCCAGCCGCTGGCGAGGGACCTGGCCAACGCAGGCGCAGCCCTCCTTGACGACCAGCCGCTGGCGACGGCTGCTGTTGGCCGTGTTGTTGTGGGCCGCAGTTGGGTTTGACGTCGGCTCGGCAGGCCCGTTTTCGGTAGTTGACAGGAGGGTCAGACGGGGCTCGGGTGAACAGGCGCCAGTGGAGCGGGGGGCCCAATGCCTTTCCCTGGGCGTGGGCAAATCTGCGAGTACGGCACCTGGCCAAAGGGGGGCGGTGAGGGCCGCCGACGGGCGGGTGGCCGATGCCCTTCACCCCCCCGCGCTCCCTGTCGAGGCCGCTGACGAGCGGGCGGCCGAGTCCCTCGACGGGCGTAGCCCAGCCAAGGTGCCAAGTGACCAGCGGACGAGGTTGACGGCGCAGGAGGCCTGCATTGGCGAGGCTCGCCTCGGGCCGCAGCCCGCCCCCGAGCCGGGCCCTCGAGATTATGATGGCCGTGGCTGCGTAAGAGCGGACTGGGTCCACAACTGCTTCGCGGGCTTTGCGCAGGCCGCCCCGCCCGTCGAGGAGGCCAGCCTGTTCCTAGGCATCCGCAAGTTATTTGGGCACGTGCGCCCCGACGTCCTTTGTTCGTCCGCCCTGCGCTTCGGCTTCAACCTGAAGCTGCTGCGCGGCCTCCTCGCCATCTTCCTGCCCCCGAGGATCGCGCTGGCAGGAGGCGTGGCGTCGGCCCCCCTCTGGGGCCAGTGGCGCAGTGCTGGAGGGCTGCGCATGCGCGACGGCTGCTGCTAAGCTACCCCTGCTTGGAGGCCTCCTCGCAGCTGGGGCTCAGCGACCTCTTGACACCCTGCGCAACTTAGAGGGCGACGTCTCGCTCCAAGCTGTCGGCTCGACGAGGCTGCCGGTCGACCAGCACGTGGGGGCCAGTGGGGAAATGTTGCGACACCTTCGGGATCACCACCCCCCGCTCAATGAGGGCAAGTCAGTGTTCCTGGCCTCGTCGGCACAGGTGGCGGACGGCCTTGCCGCCAGCTGGGCAGCCCCTGGTTTCGAGGTCAAGCGTGGGCCGCAGGCCCGCAAAATGGGCACCGACGCCTACGTGACCCGCAGGGGAGTCCAAGAGGGAGGCGGCCGCGCTGTGGGAGGCCGCTCCCGCGCCAGGCGGCTGAGAACCCTGGGCTCGGCGGGGGCCTCGGTGGTGCCCTCGCGCCGCGCTGACCCAACCGCCGCCATGTTTCGGTTGCGGGCTGGTTGGCGCCTCTCGGCTGGGCGCATCATGCACACCGACGACGGCCGCGCCTTGGACATGCTGATCTTGGGCCCCCGCGAGCTCGGACTGCTGGCTGCGGCAGGGGCTCGCAGGGCCTCCGACAGGGCTGAGATGACGCGGCTTCGGCACGGCGCCGCCCCCGCCATGCCATTTTTTTCGGGGGCGCTCTCGGCCAGGTCAGCGGCCCGCGCGGCAAGCTCAGCGGCAGGGAGAAGACGGCCTGGAGGTCGGATTCGTTGGCAGACAGGTGGGTGAACAGGCCTGCTGACGGGCTGCTAGGCGGTCGCCTCTACTTCGACGGATCGGCGCTCGACCCTGAGCTCGGGTGCATCCGCAGGGCAGGCTGGAGTATCGTGCAGTGCGACGAGTTCGGCAACCCGCAAGCGGCGGTGCACGGCACTGTCCACCTAGGCCTGTGCCCTTTCCAGACGGCCAAGGACGGTGAGCACTTCGCGGTTTGGCTGTTGAGCCGCTACCCCGGGCCTTCGTTCAACGGGATCAATTGTGCCTGTGGGTCCACAGTCAGCTGCTTGAAGCTCGGCAGGAGGTATGCGACGGCGGCCAACAAGCCCAGCGCTCACCTGTGGTCGGTCGTCTACGCCTCGCTAGACGCCGACTCGCTCTTTGTGAACAAGGTTGAGGCCCACTGCGCCGAGATCGTTTTTCGTGAGGGCAGGATCTCGGAGGGTCAGAGGCTTGGGAGCGCCTACGCCGACAGGCTGGCGAAGGCGGGAGCGGCCCTCCACAGGGCCAGCGGGGCGGCCAGGCGCGAGTTCTTCGGCGCGAAGGAGGTCGTGCGCGGGCTCTCCAGGGGGTTAGCGCAGGTTTCGTTCGTCTGGCAGGGCAGGGGCTCCAAGGGCTGCGAGAGCCCCCCCGTGTGCGACGAGCGAAGGACGGCTGTCACCTTCGCGGTCCCGCTGGAGGAGCGCGCTGACGGTCTGGGGCGGCTCCCGCATCCGAGTCGGACGCCGCGCCCGCCGCCTTTGAGGCCCGCGGGGAGCTGGCAGGCAGCCGCCCCGCCGCCGCTGGCGCCTGGGCCTCGGCTGCGCGCGACGGCGGAGTCGCGCTGGGCGCCCTGGTCTTCGCCGTCGCTGGCCGCGCCCTCGCGTTCGCCAGGCGCGGTGAGGACGGCGACGGGCAGGAGATCATCGCGTGCACCAGGTGCGGAGCATATGCGAGGCTAGGCGGACGCCCTGGCCCGCAGCCCAAGCTCAGGGAGCGCTGTCCTGGGGCAACTGGCCTCCCCAGGTCGCTGCGTGACCAGAAGTCGCGGTGGGAGCGCGGCCTACACCCTGGAGGCGCGCCGCACGCCCGCGACACGCGGAGGAAAGGGGGCGGATGCCCCTCGTCTTCGCAAGGGGGCTGAGGTGCCGCAGGACGCGAGAGGGCGCTTCCTGACGTGGCTTGGTGTTCAGCCTATCGCACCAGCAGGCGTCGCGAGCAGCGCCTCGGCGGTCGACGCTGCTGGGAGCGGCGCAGGTTGCGCTACCTCCTCGTCGGCTGAGGAGCCCGCTGCGGCTGGAGGCTCCGTGGCGGGGGAGGGCTCGCGGAAGGCTTGGCTGGATGCTTACAGCCTCGACGAGGAGAGCCTGCCGAGCTGGTCCGAGGAGGCCGAGGAGGCCCGACTCGAGCGCCAGAGCAGGAAGCGACGCAGAGATGACGGATATGGAGGTGATTGAGTCCGCGCTGGCCCCAGCCTTGGGGCGCTCGATGCGCGCGATCTCGCGTGCGCCCGCCGAGCCTTGGACACTCCTGGCGTTGGAGCGCCAGCCTGCCTCTCCTCCTGTCCTTCCCTATGCGTCCGTCTCCCGTCCTCCTGTCCTCTTTGGATCCCTGGTGGCCGCGGGCCTCTGCGCGTGGGCGTGAAGCTTCCCGCGCCTCGCCCGCCCCGTCGCGCCGCTCGGGGCTGTGCAAGCATGTTCGGGGCGTCGCCCGTCGTGTGCCTGCGCGTTTGTATTTATCCCAGCGCTTTGCGCTGATGCCCCTCGACGGGGGTCTGAGCTGACTCGCCGAGCGGTGCCTCGGGGCCGATGTGCCTTGGTGGTTGCCCTCTTCGGCTCGTCTGGGCTCTCGGGATCCCTTGTGGCCCGCCCCCTGTCTTGGGATGGCCCCTTGAGGCTCTGGCCCCTCAGTGGGGCCTGGGTCCTTGGCGGGCTCTTTTTTAGCCTTTATAGGCCCCGCGTCAACACGCACACAGACACACAGACACACAGACACACAGACACACAGACACAGGCACACAAGCAGGCACGCAGACACACAGACACACAGACACACAGGCACACAGACACACATACACACCGACACACAAACACACATACACACAGACACACAGACACACAGGCACGCAGGCACATAGGCACAGAGGCACACAGACACAGACCCACATACACACACACTGACACACAGACACACAGACACACAGACACACAGACACACGGGCACACAGGCACACATGCACACACGCACACAGACACACAGGCACACAGACACACAGACACACATACACACAGACACACAGACACACAGACACACAGACACACGGACACACAAGGCACACAGACACACAAACACACAGACACACAGACACAGACACAAGCGCACAGCCACACCGACACACAGACACACAGACACACTGACACACAGACACACAAACACACAGACACACAGACACACAGAGACACAGAGACACAGGCACACAGGCACACAGGCGCACAGACACACAGGCACACAGGCACAGAGGCACAGAGGCACATAGACACACAGACCCACAGACCCACAGACACACAGACACACAGACACACAGACACACGGACACACAGGCACACAGACACACAAACACACAGACACACAGACACACAGACACACAGACACACAGGCACACAGACACACAGGCACACAGACACACAGACACACAGACACACAGACGCACAGACACACAGACACAGACGCAGAGACACAGAGGCACAGAGATACAGGGACACAGAGACACAGAGACACAGAGACACGGCCACACCCGCACACGGACACACAGACACGCAGACCAACGGACACGCAGACACGCAGACACACAGACACATACACACAGAGACACAGACACACAGACACTCAGACCACACATACACACAAACACACAGACACACAGGCTCAGACACAGACGCAGCCACAGACACAGTAACGGACACAGACACAGACACAGCCACAGACCCAGACCCAGACACAGACACAGACACAGCCACAGACCCAGCCACAGCCACAGCCACAGCCACAGACACAGACACAGACACTGACACAGACACCGACACTGCCACTGCCACAGACACAGGCGCAGACGACACAGACGACACAGACGCAGACACAGACAGACACACAGACAAAGACACAGACACAGACAGACACAGACACAGGCACAGACGCACACCCACACGCACACGCACACCCACACGCACACGCACACGCACACGCACACCCACACGCACACGCACACACAGAGACACACACACACGCAGACACACACTCACATCCACACTCACACTCGCACGCATACACTCACACGCACACTCACACTCACACTCACACTCTTATACACACTGCACACACGTACAGACACACACACACGCACACACACACACACACACACACGCGCACGCACGCACACACAGCAAAACACACAGACACACACAAGCACACGGACACACACAGACACACACACACACAGACACACAAACACACACGCACACGCCCGCGCGCGCACTCACGCACGCACGCACGCACGCGCGCGCGCACGCACGCACGCACTCGCGCGCGCGCACGCGCGCACGCTCGCACGTACGCACGCTCGCACGCACGCCCGCACGCAGACACGCACACACACACACACACACACACATCACACACGCACACCACGCACCACACACACAACACCACACTCAGACAGACAAGCAGACACACACAGACACACATATAAACAGACACGCCGGCAAGAAGACACACAGACACACGGACGCACAAACCACAGACAGACACACACAGACACGCAGACACACAGGCACACAGACACACAGGCACACAGGCACACAGACACACAGACACACAGACACACAGACACACAGGCACACAGACACAGGCACACAGACACACGGACACACAGACACTCAGACTCACAGACACACACACACACACACACACAGACACACAGACACAGACACACAGACACATAGGCACACAGGCACACCGACTCGCAGACACACATGCACCTATACCTACAGACACACTGACAAAGACATCCAGACACACAGGCACATGAACACGCAGACACGCAAACACAGACACACAGACACGCAGACACAGACACACAACCACACACACAGACACACCGACACACAGACACACACAGCCACACAACCAGACAGACATACACACAAACACACATACACACGAAAACACACACGCACGCAACCGCGCGCACTAACAAACACATGCACACATAAACCAACTAAGAAGCACACGCATACACAAGCACACACACTCACACACACACACACGCGTGTCCCTACGACTGTATGCGCTGGTGTTCCACCTTCGGATTTCCAGTGCTCTCCTTGAGCTGTGATATATGTCATATACGTAGACGTTTGGACTCAGGGTGCTCCACGAGCGAGGCCACTTTCTGGTTTCGCAGGGTCCTGCAAGACCCATTTCGAAGGTTGCAAACATTACTCGGCGGCGCGCCTGGGAGGAACGTGAGAGGGGGCAGGCCTTCTCAGAAGGCCGCGGGGCTTCTCAGAAGCCCTCGCGCCTTCCGAGAAGTTCTCTGTGCCCAATAAACTCCTCACAGGGCCCGAGGCCTTCCGAGCCTTGTGGAGAGGCCCGCCCCCTTTGACGTCCAACCCGTTTCGCCGCCGAATTCCATTCATCACATCACTCGGGCGTCCGTCGTCGTCGTCGTCGTCGTCTTTATGGTCGTCGTCAGTCGTCGTCATCGTCGCCGTCGTCGTCGTCGTCCGTCGTCGTCGTCCGTCGTCCGTCGTCCGTCGTCCGTCGTCCGTCGTCGTCGTCGTCCGTCGTCCGTCGTCCGTCGTCGTCGTCACCGTCGTCGCAGTCCGCCGTCGTCGTTGTCGTCGTCGTCGTCGTTATCGTCGTCGTCATCGTCGTCGCAGTCCGTCGTCGTCGCCGTCGTCGTCGTCGTGGTCGTCGTCGTCCCTCGTCGTCGTCCGTCGTCGTCGTCGTTGTCCGTCGTCGTCGTCGTCGGTCGTCATCGTCGTTGTTGCTGTCGTCTGTCGTCGTCATCGTCGTCGTCGTCCGTCGTCGTCGTCGTCGTCGTCGTCGTCGTCGTTGTCTGTCGTCGTCGTCGTTGCTTTTGTCGTCCGTCGTCGTTATCGTCGTCGTCGCCGTCGTCGTCGTCGTCCGTCGTCGTCGTTGTCGTCGGCGTCTGCGGCGCCGTGCTCGTGCGTCGTCGTCGTCCTTACCCGTCGTCGTGCGACGTCGTCGTCGTAGTTGTCTTCGTCGTCGTCGTCTCGTCGACGTCGTTGTTGTCCGTCGTCATCTGCCGTCGTCGCCGTCGATGTCGTCGACGTCGTCGTCGTCGTTGTCCGTGGTCGTCGTCCGTCGTCTTCCGTCGTTTCCGTCGTCGTGGTTTTCCGTGGCCGTCCGTCTTCGTCTTCCCGTCGTCGTCGTCGTCGTCCGTCGTCGTCGTCGTCATCGTCGTCGTCGTCATTTTTATCGGCCGTCGTCGTCGTCGTCGTCGTCGTCGTCGTCGTCCTTCATCGTCGTCGTCGTCGTCGTCCGTCTGTCCGTCCGTCCGTCCGTCCGTCAGTCCGTCCTTCCGTTGTCGACGTCGTGTTCCGTTGTCATCCGTCGTCGTCGTTGTGGGTTGCTCCACCTGGGTTGCACAACACATCCTGCCTGAACACACATTATTTGGTGTCCACACTGGCTACTGCTGTCGATAGTCATGTGTTGATATATGGCTCCCTGCTCGGACCTCTTTGGGCGTTGCTGGTGTCTTTTAGGGCTCTAGAGTACTTTGGATCCTCTTCCTCGTGCCGGAGCTCTCCTGGGGCGTTCCGAATGCCATTTGGTACACTTTGAAAGCGTCGTGGGTGGGCTTGAATGCTCTCGGGGCCTGGGACGTGTGTTGAGGAGCTCGTACCCTCGCCCCCTCATCTTCTCTCTGACGGGATATGGGACCCTGGAATCAGGAGAGCGGAACAGCCAAAGCGGCTCCCTTTGCAAGCAGGGGGGCGGTTCATCTGTCCCTTGCTGTGTGGCCGATGCGCACTCGTTGCCAGAGCAGCCATCCCATCACCGTAATGTGTCGTTGACTGTGCCGATCCGCGGACAGGAGCGCTAGATAGTGGCTTTCATCGGTTCCTGAGCAACTGACACCTGCGCAGTGGCTCTAAATGTTTAGCACGCATTGGCATCGAATTTGACGACCATGGGAGCTCGTACCCATGGCAAACATTATCGCCCTCGACTGCTTTTCGACGCAACGTGACTGCACTTACGTGTCTTAAGCCGTTCGTGGTCGTCATGCAGCCAGTTGTGTGTGAGTTCTGATTTCGTTTAACGTATTTCCACCGCGCCACAAGGGCGCAGTGTTTCGGCTATTTGGGAAGCATGTGCCGACTTCTCCAGAATGTTTAAACATCGCGCATTCACCAGCGCACGCCATCTTGGAGCGGACGCTCCAACCTGGCTTGATCCGAAATCACCGAGGGGTAGCAGGAAGAGAAGGAAAGCACAGGGCGGGGAAACAGGATGCAAACAAGGCGGAAGAGCTGGACGACGAGGGGGTATTGACAGGTTGCACTGATTCACGGAATGTTTTTCAGGAAAGGGCAGTCCAGAGGCCGTCCACTTGCACTCTGGAGTGGAAGCTCAGACGGCCTCGGTATCGATTGTACGAGCCTATCCTTGGGGACTCCTGATGCCAGTTTAGATGGCTGCGTTGCTAAATTTCGCCAGGAAATCTGTTATGACGAGCGTGTCGACTGACGTTCGCCAGACGCTGTTCGAACCATCGGGTTAGACTTGTCTTTACATCATATGTAAAAGAGGGGCGAGGCAAAGAGAGGCAGCCATGAGGAAAACCACACTTGTATACCAGATCGTGGCTCTCCCAGCCCCAGGCGGGTCGAAGCTTGGGTCCGACGCTCGAAGGGCGTCCGAAATCAATGGGAGCAATCAACAACAAACAAGAGCACTGGTCACGGTGGCCCGTCTTCATGCACCCGCAGAAGGCATCAATGCACCACCATGTCTGGCCAGGGACATCTTGGCATCCATGATGGTGTACAAGAAACACCCTGCATGCCCCCAGGGTGACCTGGGTTTCTTGGGTTTCGATGGTTTTGCTGTGGACAGCGCGACGTTCCCACACCAACAAACCAATGGACGCCCTGGGGTCTCGGGGTCGGGTTTCTGGTGGAAGGTGTCTTGCGGTCGGGCCCCCTACTGTATAGACCCCCCTTGGCCCCGGCCAGGCGGGCGTATGCGCCACGCGAGGGCCCAGCATGGCTCTGGTGCTCTGGCCGCGCCTGGTGTCGGTCGTCGGCGCGCCCAGGGGGGCAGTGAGAGCGGGCAGGCCCTCTCGGGAGGCCGTGGGGCTCCCCGGAGGCCCTCGAGCCTCGGGAGAGGCCGCCCGTGTCCTCGGAGGAGGCTCGCGGAGAGCTTCTCGGAGGGCCAGGGCCTCCTGAGCCCTCCGAGGGTCCCCGCTTCCCCGTCTGCCTTCTTCCGAGGCGGGAATTTCTGCATGACCACCGCCTGGAGGGTCGATTTTCGGAGCCTGGGCAGGCGGTGGATATGGACACATTCGGGCCCCCGGGGGCCGAAATATAGCCATATTCACCGCCCGCTGGGGCACCAGGAATTCGGTTCCCAGGCGGTGGACATGGATCAATCCCCGCCTCGCATCTGGAGCCTGCCGAGGGTCCCCGCCCCCGATCTGCCTTCCCCCCCCCCTCCGGGCCCGCCGCCAAGCTGGCGCATCGCTGCCGTCTGCGTGCTGCTCGTCGCTCCGTCGGCGAGGGCTTCGGACCCGCACCTCGGACGGGGCCAGCGTCCCACGCACGGCCCACGACCGCCCCGCCCCCCACCGAGGAACGAGAGGAGGAGGAGGAGGAGGAGGAGGAGCAGGAGGAGGAGGATGAAGAGGAGGAGGAGCAGGAGGAGGAGGACGAGGAGGAGGAGGAGGACGAAGAAGGAGAAGAAGAAGAAGAAGACGAGGAGAAGAGGAGGAAGAGGAGGAGGAGGGGTCAAACGCGTTGGGGGGCAGCAACGGGGAGAAGGAGGTATTAGTAGCAATATCAGTCTCAACCTTATATTCGCATTTGTATTCGTAGGACTACTAGTATTCGGATTTTGTTTTCAACCATTGGTTGTGATTATTAGTATTATGTGTAGTTTTATCTTCATTCCATTATTATTTTCAGTAGTCATATTTTCACTATGGGCATCATTGTATTAGTAATAGTGTTATTCCTATGTTCTTCATTCATCGTATTATTGTTAGTGCGACTATTTGTATTATTATTTTTGTTTTTGGGCTTACGCCACACCGCCGACACCTTGGGGAATTGGCGGTTGTGTGTGTGTGTGTTCATGAGGGCCTCTTGTACGCCTTTGGGGGGCTTCTTGGAGCCCTTTTGGGGCTTCTTGGGGGCCTCTTGGGGGCCTGTTCGAGGTCTCTTGGGCTGACATTCTCAGTGTTCGCCGTGCACGCATGGGGAAACGGGCAAGAGCCCACGTATACACACGGAGAGCATCCGTCAAAACACTCCAACCATAATTATCGAAGAAGCCCACGGCGAATCACCGCCGCCCCCTGCCTTTTTGGAATCGCCCCTGTGACCGAACGTTGAGGCCAGACCTGCCAAGCTATCGGACCATGTGTTCCCCGAATCGGTTTGGAAAGCCTTCGGGGAACACGTGGGCATCTTGAAGGTCCTCTTGGCCGCCTGGAGGCCATTTTGACCCTTTCGGGCCTTCTTGGAGGACGTCTTGGAGGGCTCTTGGGCCGTCTTGGAGGCCATCTTGAGCGTCTTGGAGGCCTCTTGGGCCGTCTTGGGGGCCTCTTGGGGCCGTCTTGGGGGCCTCTTGGGCGATCTTTTGGGGGCACTTGGGCCGTCTCGGGCCGTCGGAAGGCCGAACAAAACAAATGCTACAAACAAATGCTGGGAAATCTATACTTGTTTGTCTTTTCGGAGGCCTCATGGGCCGTCTTGGGCCATCTTAGGGCCATCTTCGGCCGTCTTGGTGGGCCCCTGGCCCGTCCGACGCCGTCGAAAGCCGTTTGGGGGGCCTCTCTGAGCCGACTTGGGGCCCTCTTGGAAGGCTCCAGGGCCGTCTTGGAGGCCATCTTGGGCGTCTTAAAAGGCCTCCTGGGCCGTCTTGGGGGCCTTTGGGGGCCGGCTTTGGGGCATTCTAGGGCAGTTCTGGGGC
The DNA here is from genome assembly GCA_963575745.1 of Prorocentrum cordatum. Taxonomy (NCBI): domain Eukaryota; class Dinophyceae; order Prorocentrales; family Prorocentraceae; genus Prorocentrum; species Prorocentrum cordatum. The sequence continues at coordinate 318,640 of CAUYUJ010001936.1, read as the reverse complement.
CATCTTGGAGGCCTCTTGGGCGGTCTTTGGGCTGTCTTTGGGAGCTCTTGGGCCGTCTCGGGCCGTCGGAAGGCCGAAAAGGCGCAAGTGCCAAAATTCTTCAAGAACCTATGGAAAATCAAGGTTCTCAGCCTTTTCTGGCCTTCCTGGAGGCCCTCTTGGAGGCCTCCGGGGTCGTCTTGGGCCAGCTTCGAGCCAACTTCGGCCATCTTGGTGGGCTTTCCTGGCCCGTCTGACGCCGTCGGAAGCCGTTCGGGGAGCCTTTCTGGGCCGACTTGGGTCCCTCTTGGGGTGCTCCAGGGCCGTCTTAGAGGCCATCTTGGGTGTCTTGGAGGCCGCTTGGGCCGTCTTTGTGCCCTGTTGGGGCCGTCTTGGGGGCGTCTGGGGCCGTCACGGGGCCATCTTGGAGGCCCCTTGGGCGGTCTTGGGGCGATCTTGGGAGCCTCTTGGGCTGTCTTGGGCCGTCGGAAAGCCGAAAAGGCGCAAATGCCAAAATCCTTCAAGAACCTAAGGAAAATCAATGATTTTGGTCTCGTCGGGCCTTCCTGGAGGACCTCTTGGAGGGCTCTTGGGCCGTCTTGGAAGCCTCTTGCGGGCCTTTTGGGCCGTCGTAGACCATCTTGAGGCCATCTTGGGCCGTCTTGGGTGCATCTTGGAACCATAGCCGTCTTTGAGGCCATCTTGGCTGTCTTGGAGGCATCTTGGAGGCCATCTTGGCCGTCTTGGAGGCCATCTTGGGCCAATTTGGGGCAACAAAGGCATTGACAGATGGATTTTCGGGAATCTCCCGGGACCCCGGCGGGACGCGCTGGAGCCCCAGGGGGAGTTCTTTTGGAAAAAGAAACAAGACCAAAACCGATAGGATTCGGCACGCCGCGCACCCCTGCGATGAATCGAGAGGGGGCGGCGGATCGAATGGCCTTCGGCAAATCCCGCCACCGTGCCTTGGTTGGGGGTCTGAAGCCACTCGGATGGCTGATGGGGTCTCGTGGGATGCGTCTCGGGGGCGTCTTGGAGGCAGTTTTTGAACCTCCTGGGGGCCTCTTGGGGGCTTTTTGCGCCTGTTGGGGGCTTCTCGGGGCAACCCCGAGGCGTCTTGGGGTGGAAGACTCGAAATGTCCGTTCGGGTTCCCCCTCTGGGCCCCATCTTGGGGCTGTCCTTGGGCCCTCCTGGACAGTATTGGGGGCTTCTTGGACCGTCTATGGGCCCACTTGGGTCGTCTTGGAGCCCTCTCGGGGGCCTCTTGGCCCGTCTTGGGGCGATCTTGAAGGCCTCTTGGGCCTTTTGGAACGTTGTGAACGCCTGAGCGGCGAATGTGGTAAGAATGCACGTTTGCCAAAGGGAATGGGGCGACTGTTTCTTCTGGAGGCCCTCTTGTAACGCCTCTTGGGGGATTCTTGGGGCGTCTTGGGGGCCTCTGGCTTCGTCTGGAGGCCACCGTGGGTGTTTTGGATCGATCTTTCAGCGACTCGTGGCCCTCGTGGACCGCCCCAAGGGCCTCTTGCAGCCCTCTTGGCCTGCTTTTGGGCCTTCTGCCCCCCGGATGCGTTCACCCAGATCCTGGGGGACCCCCCCCCTCCAAATCAACCGGACTGGGCGCTCGGGGGAAGGGTTTTTGGAGGGGGAAACATCTCACGCGCCGGTGAACCCCATGGGGTCGGCGGATTATTATTGATATTACTATTTCTATTCCTCTTCATATTTCTATTATTAGTATTGTTATTAGGTTCATCTTTCTCTTTATTCCCAATCATCCTGTGGTGTTGGGTCCTCGTTTTGAAGAGGCAGCGCCCCGCGTTTCACTCACTCACTCCTCCTCCTCCCCCTCTTCCCTCCTCCCCCGCACCGCACCCATTTCGGCACACCCCTCACACGTTTCGTGGCCCCGTAGGGAGATCCACCTAAGGCCCTAGAGGGAAAGGTTGCATGGCGGCCCCGCCCCATTTCGGCACACCCCTCACACGTTTCGTGGCCTCATAGGGAGCTCCACCCAAGGCCCTAGAGGGAAAGATTGCATGGCGGCCTCGGGCCATTTCGGCACACCCCTCACACGTTTCGTGGCCACATAGGGAGCTCCACCTAGGTCCCAGAGGGAAAGGTTGCATGGCGGCCTCGGGCCATTTCGGCACACCCCTCACACGCTTCGTGGCCCCATAGGTAGCTCCACCTAAGGTTCCAGAGGGAAAGGTTGCATGGAGACCACCCCTCACACGCTTCGCGGCCCCATAGAGAGCTCCACCTAAGGCCCCAGAGAGAAAGGTTGCATGGCGGCCTCGGGCCATTCCGGCACACCCCTCACGAGGATGGTGGCCCCATAGGGAGCTCCACCGAAGGCCCAAGAGGGAAAGTTCGCATGGCGGCTTCAAGCCATTTCGGCACGCCCCTGACGAGGATCGTGGCCCCATAGGAGCTCCACCGAAGGCGCCAGTGGCAGTCGCCCTCATGGCTCTCAGAGCCCTTTCCTGCTTCTGCTCCTCAATCACGGGGACGGCGTCCTCGTCGTCGTCGGCGCCCGCGAAGGCGGCCACGAGCGTGTCCCTGAGCATGTCGGGCTCCGGCGGGAAGCCCTGGTCACATAGGGAGCGCGGGCGAAGATGGTATTCAGAATTGCGTTATTCACAACTGCGTATGGTTGGTCCTTCGCCTGACTAATTGTTTTTATGATTGGTTTCACTCCTATCAGGAGTTACAGTAATATTCATAGTCTTAGTACGAACATTCACAGTCATGATAATACTGGCAACAGGGAAGTTAATAATACTAAAACTAGTCATAACAGTAGTATTGCTCATAGTACGAGTAGTACCAGCAAGAAGAATATAATCAACATTAATAGTGCGAGTGCCACTTCATATGCCTAAAAAATACGACTAACATGAATACCTACCTCAAGACTAATATTGAAACCAACCTCAAGACTAAACTTAACATCAATCCCATACACCTAAGACTAGGCATATTATTGCTACTGCTACTGCTACTACCACTACCGCTACTACAACAACTACTACTACTACTACTACTACTACTACTGCTACTAGTACTACTACGACTACGACTACGACTACTACTTTTACTACTACTACTACTACTACTACTACTAGTACTACTACTAGTACTACTACTACTACTACTACTACTACTACTACTACTACTACTACTACTACTACTACGACTACGACTACGACTACGACGACGATGACTACTACTACTTCTACTATACTACTACCACTACCATTACTACTACTACTACTACTACTACTACTACTACTACTACTACTACTACGACTACGACTACGACTACTACTACTCGTACGACTACTACTGCTACCTCGACTACTACTACTACTACTACTACTACTACTACTACTACTACTTTCGATGCGACTACGTACTCTACGACGACTAGATCATTAACTTATACTTTTTACTACTACGACTACTATACTATCCTTAGCTGTACTTACTAGTTACTACTACTGCTACTACGACTACGACTACGACTACTACTACCACTGCTACTACTACTACTACGACTACTACTACTGTCACTACGAGTACGACTACCACGACTACGACTTTTTCTTCTTCATCTACTACTATTACTACTACTACTAGTACTACTACTGCTACTACTAC
>CAUYUJ010001936.1:300000-302500 GCA_963575745.1 Prorocentrum cordatum | reverse complement strand
CCGCCTGAGAGCCCTGTTGGGTCGGTTTGGGGCTCGCTCTTGGGCCATCTTTGCAGCCTCTGGGGCCGTTTGGGGACCCTTGCGAGGCCTGCGCACGGGCTCGTCTCAGGGGTGGCCTGTCAGGCATTGCCAAGTTTTCGCGATACGTGGGGCCCTCTGTGAGTGAGGGGAGGTGGGGTCGCTGCGCGTGCTGGACATCAGAACCTAGTGTCTCGTGGGCGAAAAACAGATCCGTATCCGTGGCCTCGGGGCCGTACCCTTGGGCCGCGACCCCGCGGATACGGGCCGTTTTTTCCGCAGATGCCACGCGCGGGATGTATCCGTGCGACCGCGTATCTGCGGGATCGCGCCCCGGAGTCCAGACCGCGAGGTCGCGGACACGGATATTTTGGCCGCTCTTGAGTGTCTCGGCGCACCTGGGAAGAGCAGCGCGAGTGATGACGACCACACCACAAGTTGGCAGCAGGGGCGGGAAGCAGAACGAGGTGGAGGAGTGTGCGCGAGTCGGTCCAGCGCCGTGCTCCTCCGATCCGCGGCCCATCCGAGGCCGTGCCCGGGCGCCGTCCCCGCCCCTGCCGCGCACGCGGCCCCGCCCGCAGCTTGCTCTGGTGCGCTTGTGGGCCCAGGGGCCTCCTCGTCGGTGGTTTAAAAAGATGGGGGGTCCTCCGGGAGGGGGTCCTGAGGACAGGAGGGGAGCCACGGGTGGAGGGTGGATCTGCCTCGTGCGAGGGACCTCGCCCTCAGGACCCCCTCCCTCAGGACGCCGTCATTGAACCACCGATCTTGACCTCGGCGGCAAGCCCGGGGGAGAAATGAGAAGGGGCGGGCATTCTCAGAAGGCTCGGAAGCCCCCCAGGCCCTCTAGGAAGTTTTCCGAGCCTTCTGCCTTCTCCGAAGACAACAAAAACTCCACAGACGGCGGGAGGGCTTCTGAGAAGACCCGCTGCCTTCTAAGAAGGCCTTCTCCTTCTCGCTCCCACTCCCCTCGCTCGCCGCCGATGGACCCCCTGGGGGAGGCCATGGACCGCGAGCCGGCGCGGCCGCCCGAGCAGGAGCAGCGGCGCCTGCCGGCGACGCTGGAGGAGCTGCTCGCCGCCGACCCCTCCGCCCTGGCGCGCGGGCGGCAGCTGCGCCTCCGGGGCACGGTGCTCAGCCGCCGCGTGCTGGCCCGCAGCCTCGCGTTCTGCACCCTCGGCCGGCTCGAGGCCCACGCGGAGCCCGGGTGCTCCTGGACCGAGGGGCCGCCGCCCAGGTGGAGGGTCTCTCCGAAGGGCTCAGGCGACCCGTCTTCCGCCTCCGCCTCCTCCTCCTCCGCCTCCGCCTCCGCCTCCTCCTCCTCCTCCTCCTCCTCCTCCTCCTCCTCCTCCTCCTCCTCCTCTTCGGGTCGCCTACGGCCCCGGGTGAAACCGTGCACGCCCAGGCAGAGCCTCCTGGCGCGCGGCTGGGTGCCGCCGGAGCCAGGCGCGGACGGCGGCGCCGTCGAGGGGCAGGAGGGCGCCCCTGCCTCCGCGTGCGCCACGCTGGCCGTGTGCTTCGCGGCTGCCCTGGTGGACACCAGCGGGGAGCACGCCGCCGAGGAGGAGGAGGGCCCAGAGCACCGGCCAGAGCCTCACACGGAGGGCGCCAGCGAGGGGACCAGCTCAGGGGCGCCGACAGGGGGGGAGTGGCTCAGGGGAGGCGGGTCGACCCGCGACCGCGCACAGGCGTCGCCGATCGGGGCCCCCGACCGGGTACCCCACCCTGCCCAGGAGCGTGCGGTGTCGCCACCGAGGGCCTCTTGCCGACGAATCGGCGACGCAGAGCCAATCCATGGCTTAGGTGTTCGATTATGGATCCCGTGTTGAACGCAGCCATCCAGCTTTCGTGCCGAAGACCGCTGGAAACCGCCAAAGACCGCCGGAGACCGCTGAAGACCGTCAGAAGACCGCCGAAGACCGTCAGAAGAAAGCCGAAGACCGCCAGAAGTCCGCCCGAAGACCACCGAAGACGGCCCAGGAGCAATGGGCAACGAGGGGTCCATGGTCGAACACGCAGCAGGCCACTGCCCCCCCCGCCCCAGGAGCCAGCGCTCCCCCTTTCGTCCCCCTCTCGCCAGCCCGTGGGCGCCCTTCCCAGGGCGCAGGGGCGACCTGCCCGTGGGGACCAGGGTGGAGGTGAGCGACAGAAGAAAGCGGGGTCGACTGCGCCGACGTTCGCGCGCAAGTCGGCGGCGAGCGAGGGGGGGGGGAGTGAGACGGGGCGGGCCTTTTCAGAGGGCTCGGAAGTCGCTGCAGAACACTGCTCAGACGGCGCGAGGGCTCCTAAAAGCTCCGCCGCCTTCTGAGAAGGCCTTCGCCTTCTTACTTCCCCCCCTTGCTCGCCGCCGAGCGTCGGGGCTCCAGAGACGGGGGTCTGCAAACGGGGGCCAGCCAGAGCGTCTGATCCTGCGGGATCCAGCAGAGCATGTAAGACATTTGGGACAACTTCCCAGAAATGTCTTTAAATCAACCTGGGCAAGAAT
>CAUYUJ010001936.1:190000-295000 GCA_963575745.1 Prorocentrum cordatum | reverse complement strand
GGTAAACCGCGCGGCGCGGGCGGAGCTGCGGGCGGGCCGCCGCGGGCCGGCGCTGTGCAAGTTCTGGACGGCGGGCGCATCGGGCAGCAGGGGCGACGCCTCGTCTCGATGGTCCTCAGGACGGACGCGTGGAGGGTGCTTTTATTACTGTCGGACCGAGGTCATACGATCGAGGTCGGTTTGGTGTTCTGTGGATGTTTGTTAGATGTTCTTGTGCATCCTGGGAGAGGGTACCCTCGAATTCTCTTCATCTCGGCCGTCGGAGGATCTCATGTTCTTGACGGATGTTCTTCTGTCCCAGGTCCAGCTGGGCCATAACAGGGTTTATTTTGATTTTTCCGATTCGATTCGGTTCTCTTTCGAAAGTTTCCGATTCCGATTCGATTCGACTTTGAATTCCGCTTTGGAGTCTGATTTATCATCAGAGGCCTACTGGCCTGCCGATGTCTGTCGATTCGACTCCTCCCGACTCGGCTGCCGATTTCCGCCGATCCGATTGACTTCTATCGCCGATCCGACGCGTCGATTCGATTCTGGGTTCTCCTGCCCCGCAAACGTAGGGTTCCCCCCCCAGTGCGTCCCCGGCAGTGCCGCAGTGCGTCGGGAATCACAGTTTCTGGTGCCGATCTATACGGCGGGGGGGGGGGCGGCGTTATGTTAGGCCCCCCCCGCTCGCTCTCCGAGGCGACCCGTCCTCCTCCTCCTAGAAGCATCGGTTATGGGGAGGACGGGTAGGTTCTGATGGATATTATCGTTGGGAGTGGGATGGCAGAGAATTCACCAAATGACTCAGGGAAGGCACGTGGGGAAGCGAGGGGCGGTGGTCATGAGCATGCTCTCCTCCTCCCCTCCTCCCTTCAGCGGGCTCGAGGGGCGCATGTTTTTTTCGATTGGCCCGCGATGGATGCGCCCCCCCCGAACCAGTCCCGCTGGGAAGCGCAACGCCTGCAGAGAGAAGCGCTGGCACGCTCTGGCTGCCAGCTTTCCGATCTCGCAGGCTTGCGTCCAGATGAGATCGCACGCGTCGCTGGCAGCGTTTGTTCCGTAGGCTTCCCTGCCGTCAGGGACAACGCATGCAGGGCGTTGCAAACCCGTTTGAGGGCACCGATCCAAGGTGGCATCCGCCATCTTTTCCCCGGCCCGGTGCAGCCTCGGGGGCCGAATGAACTGGCGCCGAAGATACCACGCATCAGCGCTCCTGCTTCGCAGTCGCCCTGGTGGCGCCCTGCCCAGGCAGCAAGTGCGTCCGTGGTGTTCGTGGATGCAGACCGTCGTAAGCGTGCAGGTCATGCCGCGGCGACTCTGTTCGAACAGCTCATCAACCACAGCCGTTTCGCCGCAGAGATCGCTTCTGCCGACGCCAGCGGGCGTTGCACAGAGTGGTTGGAGCGTCTCGCGGCGAGGATAGCCAGTCGCTACGATGCGCGCAGTGTGAATCACGCGTGTTACGTTTGGCGCAGGTGGACACGATGGATTGCCCAGCAATCTCTGCCTCTCACAGGGTCCGCGGACGCGCCGTCTGCACTCGACTTGGCAGTGTGGCTGGAGGACGTTGCTGGTCGCCGCCCTTCGGCCGCACTTGGGGTCTGGGTTGGCCTGAAGTGGCTGTCGCGCAATTAAGGTATCGCCCATATCCCTTTCGATTCCCCGTTGTTGGAACGATTCAGCCGGCCAGGTTTAGGCGCGTCTGTTCCGCCAACGGCGCAGGAACTTGAACAGCGGGTTTGGAGACATATTCTGAATTTGGCTCAGTCGACTGCGGGCGCGATTGCTTTGTTCGCGAAGCTCGTCGTGCATGTCGTTGTGTCCAGTCTCAGGTTTCGCCATGCTCAACGGCATTCCTTTGCCCACGACAGGTGCTCTTGCCGATCACTGGTGGCGCGCATCAGCAGGGGGAAGACCCACGGCGGGGCAGCGTTCTTCATCGCTGCTCTGGCATGCGTCGAACCAAAACCCCCGCTGCTGCGGCAGCTCTACGACGAGCTCCCCACGCGCAGCGCGAACGCAGATTTTCTGGTTCGAGATATCGACACCAGAGGTAGCAGCGGTTTGGGGTTGATGAGTCCCTAATCCGCCATGCCCCCATGAGCTACTACAAGTTCATGGGGTGCATGCGGGCCTCGCGCACGCTTCCACACCTGGCGCTCGCGCCCTCCCAAACCCGCGCGGTTTCCAGATGTTCGCTGCGGCGCAAGTTACCCGGCGTTGCCGACCGCTTGCGTCTCAGCGTGGAGGGCCGTTCCGAGTTGGGAAACTGGACTGACGCGCCAGCAGGCGAGATGACGACGGACCGTCGCACGCGGTGGCCTATGGCAGCGCGGTGCTCCGACGCGCGCCTGGAGTCCTCAGCGGATATCCGTCGCGTCTGTTTGGCGGCCATGCATCTTCTGGAGCGCGAGGAGGCCAACGACGACGAGGCCGCCCGCTCCTAGGCCGTGGGCCAGGACGAGCTGCGCCGCGAAATTGGCGCGCCGTCGCGGGGGCAGCGAGCTCGCTCGGCGACCCGCCTCGCCGAGGCTGTTCGGCGTGTCCCAGGCCTCGTGGAAGAGCCGGGTGGCCCGCGCACGCTGCCGGGCCAGGGCCCAGCCAGTTCGGATTCATTTGGTTCCTCAGACACGGCTGCTGCGAGCGACGCGGAGCCACCCTCGGGCAATCCCGAAGCAGTCCGTTGGTTCCTCCCGAACGGGCCCAGGAGCAGATTGCATGTTGCAGCTGCCCAATATGACGCGGACGGTTCCTTCGTCCCCCGGCGCCGCAACCGGCCGTTTGCTTGGGTCTGCGAGGAAGGCTTTGGCGCTGCAGCGGCAGCGTCCATTAGGAGAGACTGGCCCCCGCGCGGCTGGGCCGCAGCCTGCCGCGGTAATTTCCTGCAAGAATCGCCGGACTGAGTCGGCCATTCTGGACTGCGGCAGACAGGAGCACGAAATAAGTACCTCACTTTCTCCTTCTTCCTCCTCGACCCCTCCCCGCTGCCTCTCCTTCCCGCGAGCCCCGCCGCGCCCCCCGCGCTCTGCTCGCCTCCCCTCTCAGGGCGGGAAGCTGGGAAGCGAGCGAGCGAGCGAACGAGCGGCGGCGGCGGCGACGGACCGGCGGCAACGGCAGCGCCGGCTGCGGCGCCCCCTTTCTCGCGCGCCCGCAAGGCAGGCTCGCCGGGGCTCGTCCGCGCACGCGGGCCGCGTGGCTCGACCCCCCCCCTTCTGCCCCCCCCCCCCCCCCGCCACCCCCCAGCGAAGGAGCAAGGGGGGGGGGGGGCGGGGGGGGCGGCGACAACGAGGGGCGGCGGGGGCAGAAGGACGGGGGCAGCATGGATTGCAGGCGCCGTCGGCGCGGCATTCTTCACTACCCCCTCCCCCAACGCTTGCCATGCTCATGGGCTTGTCGCCCAGCCGGTCCCATATTGTATTGCATCTTCCATATCAGTCCATACTGTTCCACGCCCATGTCCGCCGCCCCGGGGTGATCGGCTGCCTTCGCCAAGTTTCTGACGGACAACGGTGCCGCCAGCGGCTTTACCATTCATGGTAAAGCCGCGCCTGGGCGGGGGCTTCGGCTTTCAGTCCATCTCAGACTTCGCGCCCGTCTTCAAAGAGTCGGACTACGAAGACAAAGTGGACCAATACATCCTTCAGGAGGCGCAGCAGCACAAAGAGGACCCAGTTGTCTCAGCGAGGCTTCGGACAGCCTGGCAGCTCGCCAGGGGCGAGCTTGCCGAGGCGCGCAAGAAGCGCGTCGAGGGGGCCCCCGAGCCCGATTGGGGTATTCTCCTGGGCCAGGAGGAGGAGGGCAAGCGCAATAATGAACCCAGGCACGCGTGCGACGACTGCCAGCTGGGCCCTGAGTCCACGCCGACTCCCGCTCTCGTGGGGAAGTTCAGCGCCCCGCAATGTTAGCTTCACCCCCCTGGCCAGGGTGCGCTCTGAGGCTGATGTGCGCGCGCAGGGCAAAGTCGACATGAACCCCCTTGGCGGCGGCGGCGCCCTCGCGTGCAACGCGCGGCCACGCTTGCCCGACCAGCTCCTTTCGACGGCCCTTCTCGCGCTGCGGGCGCTGCACCTCCCGCGCAACTGCTGGGCCACCGCAGGCGCGAACCTTGCGGGGTCGAATCAGACCTGGGGCGAGGAGAAGCGAGCGTGCAGGACATTCCGCAGCCGTCGCATGTCAGACGCGCAGGCATACTACGACTTTGCGCACAGAAGCGATGGAACACAAAGGTCCGGAGCCCGCTGCAGATGCCTGGCCGGCAGACCGCGACCGCGCCACACGGGCCAATGCCAAGAGCCTTGGGGAGGAGCGCTTCAGAGTGCGACAGACGTCCATTGCGTAGTGCTATGGACGTGCGCAGGCACAGGAGTGTCGAGGCAAGCGTCTACAGCGACGCCCGCCAAGGACGAGCCGGAGTCCGACGAGGATGACTGCGACCAGGATAGCGCGGCTCCGCCGCGGCCGCGCGAGCGCCGGCGCCAGGCCTCGGCCCAGAAGGCGGGCGGGCCCTCCCAGCCGAAGAAGCCGCGCTGCTCACGTTTCATCGGCAAGAAGGGGCGCGCGCAGAGGGGCCGCGACTGCCCGGGCGGGCTGCCCCGCCTCTGCAACCGGTGCGGGGCGTGGAACCGCGGCGCGTCCACGCGCGCGAGGCGCGGCTGACCGGGCCCCGAGGCCGCCGGGCCTTGCTCCGTCCAGCCTGCCTCTCTGCATGATGCGCCGTCGCCGCGCGCGTTCGCGCGAGTGACATCCATCCAGCGTCTCTCGCTCATCCACCGCCCATTTTTCAGTTTTCGCTCCGCTCAAAAGCATATCTCCCGCCCTGCTTCCCCTCCGCTTGAGTCCTCTCCAGGGCAGGCCCGGAACTCTCACCCCTGGCGATGAAGGGCAGATCTGGTGGCTCGACCCTGCCCGGGGAGGGAGGAGCGAAGGCGGGGGGGGCGGAACGGGGGAAGGCGCCGTGGCGGGGGAGGGGGGGGCGGGGGAAGAGTGGGGCCAGAGGGCGCAAAATGTGCCGCCCCGGGCGCTCGCATAAATAACTGGCCCCAGGGCGCGTCGTGGGCCAGCTGTCTGTGCATCGCCGCGCCCCGCCGAGAGCCCCCCGGGGCATTCCCAGATCGCCCTGGGAACCTCCGGGGGCCCAGAGGCGCCCGCCCCGCATGATGCGGATACCTTCGCGTTCGCATCCTCCGGTCTGGGGCTGATGCCCCTCCCCTGTGGCGTGAGCCTCAGATTTTGTCATGGCCCAGCTTCTGGATCCCTGCAGGCCGCCGTCAAGGCCGCCGCGTCGTCCGAGGCCAGCGCCGTCTCTATGACGCGCACCTGCCGCTTCGTCGAATCCCACGGGCAGTAGCGCCGGGCTGGCGCGAGGATGCCCGCGCGCATGCCGCCGCGTGCATTCCGACGCACCTTCCCTTGCCATGGCCACCTCCGCCCCCGCCTCCGCCGCCGCTTGCTGCAGATGAGGCGCGCGATGCCTTGGGCCCGCCACGCGTGTGCGCGCGTGTGTGCGCGCGCGCGTGTGCGTGTGAATTCTTTGTGCGACGGGATAGGGGCAGTCGTCGTGGCTGCCACTCTCTTGTCGCCTATGGTTGATGGTTTCGCACGCGGAGCATTTGCGCGAATTTCGCAACGCCAAGCGCCCGGATGCGCTTCGGGGGGCTGGCTTGCGCAAGGTAGATTCTGAGTCCATTACGACCCGCATGGGCGCATGCGACCCAGACGGGGCGCTGCTTTTCATGCCCCCCCCCCCCGCCCAGGAGTGCACAGGCTCCAGCGGTGCTACTAGGGGGTTCTTTGGCGAACGGTCTTCCCCGATCTCCGAATTTCGCGCGGGCCCGGGGCGCTGCAGCAGAGCACTGCCGCGTCGGAGACCTCGCTTTCCGGTGGGCCGCTGAAGAGAGACCGCCCATGTCAGCAGAGAGCCGCTGTGAGATTTTTGACCAGTTGGGGTCTCAACCGGTGCTGTTTCACGGCGCTGATTTCCAGGTTTGACAATATTGACATTGTTGTCCCAGGTCGTGCCTCTAACGACGTCCACGCTGCGAGGCGGCGCGGCCCCAATTCGCCACTCTTGGGGGCCAGAAAGGTGCTGGGAGTGGAGATTCTGGTCGGGATCGGGCAGGGCTGGCGCCGAGGCACCTGCCACGAGTTTCGCGCCGTTTTACCGAATGGGGCGTTTTCACGCCCCGGCGCCGGCTGGCCCTCGCCCGGCCGATCTCCCCCCCGCCGCGCGAGGGGGCCCGTGCATGTTTCAACGGTTGTTGGGCGATGAGCGCCGCCAGCCGCTGCAGTCGTAGTCCCGCGGAAACGCACTGTGGCAAGGGGGTCGCGCTTCCCGTCCACTCCCCGTCGAAGAGTTGGAGCAACTGCCAGCTTCCCGGCGGGCTATGCGTCCGCCCTCGGGTCCCCCCGCGGAGTAGACGGACGGTCGCCCAGGCTGCGCGCGTTGGCGCGCGCGCCACGCGTGCCCACGCTTGCAGCGGTGAAGTCGTTGCTGTTCCACCCAGCCCGTGGTTTCGACGCGCCGCCGTCCGCGGCCCCGCCGGCGCGGGCGCAGCTCCCCTGAGATCCAATCTCTTGAAAATCTCGAGAGTAGTGTTCTAAGATCATCTAGCACGATTATCGAGAGCTAGATATGCTATGACATGCTATACATATGCTATGACATGATTTGCGCTGTTAAGTATACCATGCAACTTTGTGTCCCTACATTCGTACATGCGCACGAACACCGCGCGCGTGAGCCCGAGCGGCAACGATATCTGAATATAAAATACCTCCCACCTTCCTCCCACTGCCTTCTTCTTCTCCTTCTCTCACACCTCTCTCCTTTTTTTCCTTTCTCTTTCCCTGCCCCCTGCTTCTCGTTCCTCTCCCCTTTGGTCCTTTGTTTTTCTTAGCCCCTCCGTCTGTTTGGCCCCTGGGATATCCCTAAGATCACCACTATTTGCCGCCATCGACCGTGCTTCATTTGCGTTCGCTGTGTTTTTCCCGAGCTGTCAGGCTCGAGTTTCATGAAAGCTCGAGGGCCCCCCATTCCTCGCGGGGCCTGGCGCACGCCCATTGGGCTCGCGCTGCTGGCGTCCAGGATGGCGCCGCCCGCGCGGAGAGCTGCAGCGCCGAGGGCGCCACGCTCGCGCACTCCTCACGCGAGGAGGCACCCGCCAGAGTCGTACAACAGCCCGCCGCCCACCGACTCGAGATTTTCGACCCCCAGTCCGCCGCAGACCCAGCTAGAGCTCAGCCCAGCGCCCCAGCGGACGCAGCCGAGCCCAGCAGCGTCCCAACGGACGCAGCCGAGCCCAGCGCCCCAGCAGACGCAGCAGAGCCCGCAGCAGCCCAGCCCAGCGCCCCAGCAGACGCAGCAGAGCCCAGCGCCCCAGCAGACGCAGCAGAGCCCGACGCATCCCAGCCCCGACCCCGACAAGTATCCAGACGCCTTGCCGCCGCCGTCCACGGACAGCCTGATGAGGATGGAGCGCAGAGCTTCGGAGGCGTGCAGCCCCGAGACGGTGAAGTCCGACGACGACGACGACACGCTGCACCAGATGATGATGAGGAGGATGGCCCCGAAGCTCGACGAAGACGAGCACATGCAGATCGCAGCCGGGCGATCGATGCAGGACCTCAAGCGCGGCAAGATCGACGACGACGACGACGACAGGTCCCTGCAGGAGGCGGTGGCGCGCTCAAAGGTGGTCAAGACGAAGCACGACCTCGACATGGAGATGGCGATCGAGCGGTCCAAGGTCGACACGGTGTTCGAGGAGGGCGACCCGACCGCCGCCCCATCGGAGACCAGGGTTAAACGGATGCACCAACACACAGAGGAGAAGGAGGAGGAGGAGGGGGAGCAGGGTGGAGGGAGGGGGGGGGACCAGGAGGAGGAGGAGGAGGAGGAGGAGGAGGAGGAGGAGGAGGAGGAGGAGAGGGAGGAGGAGGAGGAGGAGGAGGAGGAGGAGAAGAAGGAGGAGTAGGAGGAGGAGGAGGAGGAGAGGAGGAAACTTTCTGCGCCTCTGACAGGGCATCATCCGCGATGACACGATCGGCCTCTTGGAGCCCGCGGCCCTGGTGGCGCGCGAGGACGCGCTATCCTTTCTCGTTCTTTCTCTGTCTCTTGCACTTGTTCAGTCTCCCTCCCCATCGCCCTTTCAAGCATTCGTTCTCCCATCATGCCTCACTCGCATCTCTCAGCTCCAATCCGCATGCGCATTCCCCCCTTCCTCATCCTCAGGACGAGGGCGAGGACGAGACGAGCGATGACGACTTCGACCCGAACGTCGAGCCGAAGCCGAGAATCGTCAGCGCACCGTTCATGTTCCAGTGGACTCGGTACCATTCAAAACTTCGAAGGAGAAACGTTATCAAGTTCCTGCTGTCCTGGAGGGAATGGTACTGCAGAAAGGTGAAGACTGAGCCAGCGGGATATTCACTCCAGGACATCAACATCGACAGTGGCAGCAGATCGACGACGATGGGATCCCCACAGCGATCGGCGATGGCGACAGCTTCGACGACGACGACGACAGCGACTATACGATCGAACAGGCGGTCGCGAGCGACCCGTAAAACAACGATGACGAAACGACGGGCGACGATTTCGAATCGACGCGATTCCCGATTCGAGACGATGGTGGTGGCGACATTGTCTCGACCCTTCTTTTCTCGCAGCGCGCTGCGAGGACGCTCCTCCTGCACATGCTGCCGCTGGCGAGCCCGCAGAGACGGCGACCCTCCAGGACGCAGCCGCTCGCGAGTCTGCGGCGGGGCGCGCAGGCAGGGTCGCAGCGAGCGGGGGGCGACGAGAGAAACGGGGGAATCAGATACGAACGAGGACGAGGACAGGGGGAGGAGGAACCAGGAGAGTAACCAGGAGAGGAAGGAGGATCCTCGAGGGCACGGAGGAAGGAGGAGAGGGAGGAGGGGGAGGAGCTAGGAGGAGGAGGAGCAGGAGGAGGAAGAGGAGGAAGGAGGAGGAGGAGGAGGAGGAGGAGGAGGAGGAGAGGAAGAACGGAGGTCGGCCCCGCGCCGCGAGGACAAGTCCTCGGGGCAGGCGGCGGCGGCTCCGACAACAACGCAGAACACAGAGGATCGCCGCGCGCGCCGCTGCGCAGGTAAGAGGTGCAAGCGGGGGGGGGGACAGATTTCGAGGAGGGGTGAGTGAGGGATGGGGGGGATGTCGAGGATGGTTCGCATGCGAAGGCGAGGGGGGAAGCAGGGGAGGCAAAGGTAACAGGGCCATGCCCACCTTCCCTCCCTTTCCCTTCCTTTCCCGCCCTCCTCCTCCTCATCGCCCTCTCGCCGTTCCTCCTCCTCATCCTTATCCTCTTCATCGTCTTCCCCCTCCCCTCCTCCTCGCCGTGCCCCTCGCGCCTCCATCGAGAGGGGAGAGAGAGAGAGAGAGAGAGAGAGAGAGAGAGAGAGAGAGAGAGAGAGAGAGAGAGAGAGAGAGAGAGAGAGAGAGAGAGAGAGAGAGACGCGCCCTGCCCCGCCTAGGAGCATGCATCACAGCGCGTGGTGAAGGCTCGCCGCCGCAGACCTCGCTTTCTATGTTGTGCACCCCTCGCTCTCAACCCCTCATGCGTTTACTCCCTATGCGTTGAGCCCCGTGAGCTCTCCTTCCCATTACCTCCCGTTTTGCATGCTGCTGTTGCTCGCTCGTGTGTTCTGCCCCCTCTCACTCGCGCTCTATCTCACTCTCTGTCACCCTCTCTCTCTCTCTCCCTCTGTCTCTCTCTGTCCGGGCCCCCTTCCTCTCTCTGGTTCTTTCGCTCCTCTCGGCGAGGGTTAGGGCGTCGAGGCATGTGGCGCCGACGTGGAGGGGGGGGACAAAGTGGGCGGAAGAAGGGTGAGGGAGGAGGGGGAGGAGAAGGAGGAGGAAGAGGAGGAGGAGAAGCGACGCCCTAGCCCCCTCTCCCCACCCCGCGAGCCAGGGCATCTTCGACACGCCCGAGAAGGACCTGCACCCCGACTCGAGGGCGGCCGTGCAGCTCATGAAGCAGATGCAGGCATGCGCCACCCTGCGCCAGGGAGGGTCGCACTTGCTGATGCTGGTGCTGCTGCTGCTGATCCTCCTCCTCTTACTTCTCAACCTCCTCCTCCTGCCCCCTGCCCCTCTTCTCCCCTCGAGGCTGCCTCCTCTCCGCCCTCCTCCTCTTCCCCCTCCTCCTCCTCCTCCTCCTCCTCATCCTACTCCTCCTCGAGCCTCTTTCCACCTCCTTGCAATGCGTTACGCTCCTAATCATTGCAGCTGTCTTGCTCTCCCGATGCAGCGCAGACGGGGGCAGCAATGGGCGGCCGCGGGAAAGGGCGAGGCAGGGGGTGGGCTGGTGCGCCCAAAGGCCAGCCAGACGAGAAGATGTTGAAAGCTGTGTGGTTAGCCGAGATCACCCAGGCCGATCCCTCCACCCCCTCCCTCGCAATTTAAATCAAATTATGTGCGTCCTTTTCCAGGCCGAACAGCTCGACTACACCAGGAAAGACATGAAAGTCTCCAGGATCGACAAAGACAAGTTGCTAAAGCACAAGAGCCTGATTCTAGAAACTCGGAAGGTGTGCACTCGAGTGAATAAGTTGCTGGCGCAGGACACGCGCGGAAAACGCAACCACAACAATTGATGTGCCGAGTGTAATCTCACACGCGAGTTCACACGCGTGTGAAATCGCGTGTGAAATTGCACTCGCTCCCCCCCCCGTATATGGATCTGGCCCTTGGCGCACCAGTACAGGAGCTGCTGATAAAGGTATGCAGGGAAAGGGGATCGCAGTGGCATCTCGGTGACAGCGCCCACGACTGGGCGATGGATAATGCACAAAAGATAAGGAACCTTCTCCGTCACACACGGCAAGCCATATCCAAGACATCGGGCTTATTTCAAATTATCGGAGAGCATCTGGAAAGTTGATGTGACAGCAAATTGAAAGCACATTCGTTTTCAATTGGGTGTCCTATCAACTTCCCCGATGCCCTCCTGGGATTTTAGTCTCCTCGAGGAAGATATCATGGGCCCTGGGCGCTTTCGTACAAGAAGGGGGGCCGCACGAGGACGAAGGTGTAGAGAGCTCAAGTTCGGACGACGGCCCGCCCGCCGAAGAAAAATCGCCTGGCTGTCCAGGGACCAGCGGGCCTGCGAAGGTCGGCCGTACCAAAGCGTTCACCTCCACCCTCAACCCTCTCTCCCTCCTCCCTCAGCCCTCCTCCCTCCCTCCCTCATCCCACCCTCAACTCCCCCTCCTCCGCCCTTCCTCTCCTTCTCCACCCTCTTCGCCCCATCCCTTTCCAACTCCATCTTCCGTCGGGCGCTGTCACCTGTAAAGGCTGCGGCGCCGCCGTGTGCGGCTCCGCGGGGCCGGGCTGAGGGGCTCACCGTGCTCGAAGTCGTTGGGGAGTTCAGCCTTGGGTGCGCCCAGGACATGAAGGCCCTAGGGTTAAACGTGAAACATTAGCACGCGTAAGCCACGCGATTTCCATTTCCGCCACCCCAGGCAGCTTTCAGGTTCAAGACCGACTCGAGGCGCCCAGTCCCAGAGTTCGCCCGTGCGCGAGCGGAAGCTGGCAGCTCGAACTTGGTTGCGAAGTGGACGGATCCCGATCTGACCTGGGAGGTCCCTGGGACGATGGCCGAGGGGGAGGACGAGGAGCGCGGCGCGCAGAAGAAGGGCAACTGCACGCTGTATACGGGCTCCAGGGATGACTTGCAGGTCAGGGCTGTGGTCGTCCACCACAGGGTGAAGGGCACGTGGTTGCAGATATTGCACGGCCGCAAGCAGCTGCTCGAGATTCGCAACTACGAGGCGACGAAGGAGCAGGCTGCCAAAGACTTGGCCATCGAGCTGGCCATGGGCTACCAGAGGGGCGAGCTCGACAAGCCGGCGCTGGACGTGAAGAAGGCGGAGTTCTTGATGGTTCACGGCAACGAGGCTTGCCGCAGAAAGTCAGCAGTGAAGCGGCCTTCCGCTGCAGCGGGCGCGGCTCGCAAGAGGCCCGCCGCGGCGGAGGGCCTGGCTGGCCACGGGGGCGCCGACGCCGACGAGAAGGAGAACGGCGACGAGGAGGCCGAGGAGGCCGCGGGCGAGGAGGCCGAGGAGGCCGCGGCCGAGGAGGCCGCGGGCGAGGAGGCCGAGGACGACGAGGAGGACGAGGGCCACGAGGACGCCGAGAGCTTCTACGCCGAGGAGGATGAGGAGGCCCAATCGCCGCTTGAAGACGTTCCTGTCGAGGGTGCTGCAGAGCCAGCTCCGCGCGACGTCGAGCCCGCGAAGAAGCGTAAGGTGACGGCTTCGAAGGGTGCAGACGAGGCTCCAGAGGGCGGCAGCTCAGCACCTCCATCCTCGCCCAAGCCCAAGGCGGTCGCCACGGGGAAGGCGAAGAGCAGGGCCAAGGCCAAGACGGCTAAGCCCACGAAGCACATGGAGGAGGGCGAGGGCATGGCGATCATCGTTGAGGAGAAGCCCGAGCCCGAGATGACCATCGAGGAGAAGTTCAAGATGCCCGAGGACGCGCCAGCCCCGAGCAAGCAGGGCGGCAAGTCGACCAACCCGTTCCACTCCAACTCCATGGGCGACGAGCCGTTCTAGCAGCCAGACTGCTCGGATGGCTGCGCCTGTAGCCTCGAGAAGCATCGTCGCCCGTCATCATCCCATCATCGCATTATCGTCGGTTGGCTGACTCATCACTGCTTCTCCCCTCCTCCATCGCCATCACCAGCCCGATCGAGGAGCGCTGCCCCGAATCCCGAGGTCCTGGGAACGCGCCCGTCGGAACCAATCCCCTCGCCCTGGATGCCGTCCATGATTTGATCCGAACCCCGC
The DNA here is from genome assembly GCA_963575745.1 of Prorocentrum cordatum. Taxonomy (NCBI): domain Eukaryota; class Dinophyceae; order Prorocentrales; family Prorocentraceae; genus Prorocentrum; species Prorocentrum cordatum. The sequence goes on along the minus strand of CAUYUJ010001936.1, from coordinate 282,208 downwards.
TCGGGGGTGGAGAGCGCGTGGCCCGAATGAGCAGGGCGACGATGGGGCGAGGATCGAGGCATGAGGATGGGGAGGAGAGGGCGGCAAAGGATGAAGGCGAGGGCGAGGGCGAGTGGGGGGACGAGGAGGGTGCGAGTGGAGGCAGCGGGGCGGATGAGGATGAAGACGAGGGATGGAAGAGGAGGAGGACGGAAGAGAACAGCAGGAAGATTAAGAACGCAGCGATCTGGACAGCGCAGCATCAGTAGAGAGCGGCGGCGGCGCCCAGGCCCTGCTGCCCAACGCTGAGAACAACAAGGAGACGAACGAGATTGCGATCACTGATTTCCTCCTGAAGGTGTTCAGGTCGCCGCAGCTCTCTCAACTTGTGCAGGCCAGGCATAACACTACAGCTGATCAGTTGATTGCCCAGCTCGAGGAAGATATAGATGCCGATGGTCATCTCACCAAACCTTCCAGATGGGGCCTCGGGATGAAAGACAAAGGAGAACCATCGGCTGACCCCAGCAAAAAAATCAACGGCAAAACTATTGATGAAGAATTACAGTTCTGGCAAGATGTAGCAAATGGTCAATTTCATGTGCCCACCGACCCGCGTCAGAGCGCTGTGGCGGGTCGGTGGGATAGGGCTACTCGTTCCGATCCAGACCTCAAAGCCCGCTACGATTCGATCACTGGCGAGAAAGTTCAGTCGAGGAAGAACCAGTTCCGCAGGGTCTGGGCTGAGGGCGAGTACGATAAGGTCAAGGACGTTAGGGAGGGAAATAGAGGAGGAGGAAGGCGGCGGCGGAGGCGGTCGAGGTAGCACTCTTAAGCCCCCCCGCCCCACCCCCTCTCGAGACGGGAGGGGGGCGCGAGGAGAGGGTGAGGGGCGGGGGGGTGGTATGAGGAGGAGGAGAGGTATACGGAGAATGAGGAGAGGAAGAGGAGTAGGAGGAAGAGGAGGAAGCAAGTAGCAGGGACGTGTAAACTGGTTGTCAGCACTGGCCGTTCCCAGAGGAGATAAAGAAGCGGTCCGCGCAGTACTCGACCACCGAGTATACTAATGGAACATACATGCCACTCGGGAGAGCGGCGTGGAAAGAGGGAGGGGGAAAGCTCGGCTTCATACAGGCGCAGCGGGCCCGATCAATTCTTGCACCACCCTCGGAAGCAACAAGAACCGCAGTCGAAATCGCCAGGGCCTCCGAGCTCGAAACCACGTGAGAAACCCGATCGGTGCCCACGGTTTTCCAGGGTGCGAGCGGAGAATGGGCCGAGCTGGCGAGGGGCGTTGGAAAGAGGTGGCCGCGAAGATAATCGTGGACAGCCAGCGAGAAGAACGATGTGGAGAGAGGAGAGAGGGGATGGACAGACAGCCCCGCCAGGCATCGAAGTATTTTGCAAAATGTATGCTTCTTGGACCTCCTTGGATATATTTTGACAGCATGACGGAGGCGCTGCGATGCCTATACCTGACCCGCGCCGTGTTCTCAGCAGCCGAATCGAAACGACTATCGATCCTACGGCCGATCGATCCCACGACCGACGACGACAACTGAGTAGTATCACAATTTCCCCGAGGGCGGTGACATCCCGAGTAGTATCACACTTATCCCGACGATGGCGATTGGGGCAGTGGGCAGTGAACGACGGCGCGAGAGAGTCCTCTCGGGCTGAGGGCTACAACAAGCACTTCGTCGAGGCCTGGTCCACCTTCTCCGAGTGGTCGAACGACGAGCAGCGCTTGAGGGACAGCCGTCGGGGCAGGGCTCGCGGAGGAGGATGAGGAGGAGGAGGGGAGGAGGAGGAGGAAAGGGAAGGAGGAGGGCGGACCATAATAGTTTTCCGTTAGAGTAGGCGGAGGAGGGCGCCAGGTCGAGGAGGTGAGAGGAGGAGAAGTAGGGGGAGGCAAAAGGGAGACGTAGGAGGCTGGCGAAGGAGGAGGGATCCATGATGGTAGTGTTGAAGATGATGATGTTGGTGATGATGATGATGATGATGATGATGATGATGATGATGATGTTGATGATGATGATGGTGATGCTGCTGATGATGACGAATGCATTTCTAAGGACGCTACGGCGCCAGCTGCGGCGATCTCGCAGGTGCAGCAGGCTCTTCCAGCAGCAGCGCCTGCGCTGCAGGGGCAGGCCCCTCCAGCTGGCGCAGGCGCGGCGGCTGGGGCCAGCCCAGAGGAGAAGGCGCCTCCAGAGAAGGCGCCCAGACAGCCGAGGCAGCCCAGGTCTGCAGATCAGGTCCTGATGAAGTCAGCGAAGGAGAATTTTGACAAGCTGATGAAGCTTACGGGGAGGGCTGATACCACAGAGCAGATGGTGAAGGACAACCTCGACCACTGGGGATGGGCTGCTGAGGACGGCGACTTCAAGGAACTCCAGCAGCAGGTCAACGTGCTCAACGAGAAGAAGCTCAGCAAGACCCTGGCCCTCGCGACGCGCCTGCAGGACATCGCGAAAGTGAAGAAGGAGTTGGAGGCCACTGACTTCCAGGACTTGCTCGTCACGCTGTCTGGCTTGTCCTCGTCCCTGAAGTCAGTGGAGAGCCTCTTGGATGCGCTCGAGGACATGCACGCTCTGAAGACGAGGAGGCGCTTGGGCTTGTCGGGCGAGGCCAAGCCCAAGCCGAAGGGCAAGGGCAAGGCCAAGCCCAAGCCCAAGCAGTAGGGGAGCTCGCAGATCTCTGAGATCTAAACGAGTTATGGTGCATGTATTGGTTAGCCGGCCCCTGGGGTCCGAAAACCACCCATGTGAAAACTACGATTTCACATGCCCAATCACACCCGTGTGAAAATGAATTTCACATGGCTTTCGCCCGAGACATCCTCGTAAAATCGACAGGCGCGTTTATTTTCACACGCAAGTTCACACCCGGATGATTTGGCATGTGAAATCCAGATTGCGAGTTTTCACTTTCGGAACCGAGAAAACACAATAATATATCAGGATAAAGCTCTGGCCTACAGCTGCCAACTAGATCTTGAGATTGTCTGCGCTGGGGTATGCCTGTGAAGTTGCGTGTCTCTGGGGCTCGGCCACCTGATCGATCGAGAGTGTTGCATGAGAGAACATGCAACAGCGAGATTGCTGGGAGAGATGCAGCGAGATAGGGAGAAGAGAAGTAGAGGAGAGAGACAGTGACGAGACAGTGCACATGACGGGAACAGGTAAAGACTCGAGATACAGTGAGAGAGGGAGAGGTCGGGCTGCAAGAGCAAGGGTTGCAGGGATAACAAGAGCGAGAGAGAGAGAGAGAGCGAGAGAGAGAGAGAGAGGGGAAGACAGAGAGAGAGAGAGAGAGAGAGGGATAGCGAAGAGATAGGGGAGAATTAATGCAATCATAAGGCCAGGGACAGAGCAGAATAGAGGGATCAACGAGAGAGAGATACATACAACAACAACGAACGCAGACAGAGCGTAACAGGACAGCAAGACAGTGAGAGCACACAGCAACACGTGTATGTTCTTGAAGAATGATCAAGGTGGCCATGAGACCGCAAGGTGAGACAGGTGCAAGTCCTCGTTTCTTTTTGTCTAGGAGGGGAACCATATCCTCTCCATCAGTGCGCGTGAGAGGGAACACATATGCCTCTCTCGTGGCGACGTGCCCGCAAGGCCTGCTCTTTGACGGCGGTGGGGGCGCAGCGGAGTTCAGGTGCAGCGTCTCACTTTCTGTTGGTGCGAAAACAACGGTGGACACACGGCAGTCCTCACAGATAGCGCCGCGCTCGTGTGTTCGAGGCTCGCGCCTAGCGCATTCGTGCTCCACTGTCGTCGCTGGGTCAGTGCGGCGGCACGTCGTTGACCCTAGATGGCCAATATCGGCATGGCGATGACGATGGGAAGGATGGGGAGGGGATTAGGGCAGTGACGGTGACGGCGCTGGCGAAATGACGGCGACAACGACGGCGGCGGCGACGGCAACGGCGGCGACGGGAACTGGGTCGAATACCTACATATAGGGCACAAAAGCCGAAGACGGACCATCCGCTTTGGCCGCCAGGGTCGGCGGAGTGGCGTCGGCCGATATCATGGCGCCTCCTCGTTGAGCACCTGGGCCGCTGGCTCGGCACGCGTCGTCGTCGACCATCGTCTTCGTGGATCTCAGTCGTCGATCGCTGTTGCCGTCGATCGAGGACGTCGTCTTCGTTCGCACTTCTTTGCTGGCCCTCGAAACCACAGCGCCACGCCTGTTCAGGCCCCCCCAACGATTGAGACTGCGACGGCGATGAGACATTATGCCCGATAGTTGCCATTCCGATCGAGACCACCCGCGATGGGTGTCAATGATGAGCAGGAGCAATGCAGGGTCGAATGGCTGAACGAAAAAATGGCCCACGCGGCAAACCGAATGTTCCCTTGGCAGTCGGAAGGAACGCCCAGCATTGTATGCATTCGTGCCTGCGGGCAAGCTGCAGAACTCGCATCGGCCGATACATCTATTACACGACGCCCCAATGCACGATCCTGAGGTGTCGGAGCAGGCATTGAAGGGGCACTGCGAGCAGCGCAAACTTGATGAGAAACAGGAGGAACACCACACCAAGGGATAACACACAACAGCGAGAAGGGGGGAGGCGGATGAGGCCAGCTAGGGAGTGATAGGCATGTCAGATCGGCGATGCATCGTGAGAAGGCAGCCAGCTCGGCGAGGCATCCTGGATAACCCCAACTCCCCACCCCCACCCTTTTCCTTGAGGGGGCCTCTCTTTCACCGGGCACCGCCGCGGGTTCGGGACTATTCTAGAGCTTCGCTCGAGACCCGTCCCCACCAAAGCACGCGTGCTGCGTGCGCTGCGTGGAACAGCTGCGGTGTGGCACGGCGCGCGCGCGCGCATCACGGTGCATGCATGCGACGCACATGTTGGCTCGACGGTGTGCCCTATTAAGAGCTGCCCTGCGCTGCAACGCGATGGCAACTGCTGCGTCGCCACCGCCCAGATGGGCCCCCCGCGCATCCGTGGAGCGGGAAGCTGGCGCTGATCTATTGAAATATTTCTTGGATCTCTATGCAAAGTGCCGCTTCACCGCAAAAGACTTGTGTTCGGTCTGTTGGTTTGCTGACCGAGCGGGGGTGCAAGGTGGTTCGTTCTCGACGTACGCTTATGACCCTAGTACGCAGAATACTGGTAAATTCCAGGAACACCTAGATCGAGTGCTACCTGACCCAGGCCTGCTTCATTATGTAAAGGTTCCGATGAACAAAAAAATGCATGCGCATCGCGCAGTATATGATGTGCCTGTACGTGCGTTATGGGACTCGTTTGCTCAGGAGGTCGCCTCGGACACAACCGTCATGCGAACCCTTGGGACAGCTGCAGAAGATAGAACCGACGAGTGCATCCTAGACGTACCTGTATATAAAAATCATCCGCGTGTCCTGGAGGCACAGCAGCTTGGGTTAACGTTGCCAGTGCCAATAGCAGTTTACCTGGACGGAGTCCGATTTATCACTCAGGCTGCTGGCCGCTCCGAGTCGGTCTTGGGCGTATGGGCTGTCAACCTTATCACGCAACGCAGGCATTTTTTCACGGCGCTTAAAAGTGCCGACATGTGTTCTTGTGGGTGCAGGGGGTGGTGTAGTTTGTGGCCCATTCACAAAACGTTGCAGTGGCAACTGGAGTCCCTGGCGCACGGGATTCCACCGCCACGAACCCACACTGGCGACGCTTGGCCCGCGCACAGTCCAGTCAAGAACCAAGGCCCCTTAGGTTTCTCTTGTGTGCTGATTTACTTGAAGGGTGACTGGGCCGAGCAGTGCCATTCCCTCGGCCTCGGGAGCTGGGCAAAATCACACTCGCCATGCCAATTTTGCGTCCTCGGGAAAGCTGAGCTGTTTGACCATGATTGTGAGCTGGACGAAGATTTTGGTGAGTTGCCGTATCCATACAGGACCAAGGAAGATTACGCTCGAGACTGTCTTAGGTGTGAGGTCGTCGTGCAACTTCGAAATAATCTAGACCGTAAAGAGCTCTGCGATGCGCTGCGCTGGACCAGAGACAAAACTAGAATAGGCGGTCGTGTAGTATATAGAGACACTCGTGTAAACGGTGTGCTTGTTGTTCGTGGTGATAGGTTGGAGCCGTCAGATGAATTGTGGGACGTCGCTGCGCTCGAGAATATTCCCGCCCCGACAGTTGTGCGCTTGTGGCGAGCAAGATATGATGGATCCAAATGCATGGACGCTGTTAACCATCGCTGCCCGTTGTTCTGCAACACGTTGCATTCAACACCAGTAGGCACGCTTGCAATAGATGCGCTCCACAGTGTTTACTATGGACCTGTTATGCGTTATATTTCATCTGCGTTATGGCGCGTTGTGCTGCGAAACCCTTGGAACATATGTGGCGACGTGGAAATAGTTGTTGTATCTAGCATGCCCTTCCTTTCGGCCGAGCTCGACAAATGGCAGGTGGACAAAGGCATCCCAATCAAAAACAGGTACCAAGGTTCGTTGACAGTTGGTGTGTTGGGCAAGCGACTTGGGTACACATTGCAGGAGCGCGTTTTGTTGTTGCATGTGCGCGCGTGTTGTGCGAGGGGGGGGGGATCTAGGGGGAGCGAGACGAGGATGGAGGTCAGGTTAAAGAGGGGGAGGGGGGAACGAGACAGGAGAAGCACAGACGGCACTAAGATGGGAGGTGGGACGATCGTCGAACATGCTTCCAGGAGCGGCTCGAGGCCGGTAAGGATAGCCTCGGGGAAGCACGGGGGCAACGCGGGAGGATTGGAGGGCGACAGGCAGAGGAGATGAACACGAAGAGGAGGGGCATAGGAGGCGGCTAAGGACGGTAGGAGGAGAGCCAAGACAGGGAGGGGCATGCAGGCCAGGGTGCAAGTCGAAGCAGCGAGGCGTCGGGCGGCCTCGCCAGTCTGCGACGCTCGTGCTCGTGCTCGGCCCAGTCGTCAGTTGGCCCGCCGTCCCCGCGCGGAGGCATTTAAGATTGTACGAGTCCCACGTCTGCCTTCTGCGCCACTCGCGCGGGCGTGATTTTTTGCAGCTCGCAGTCTTCACGAGGGGGCCGCTCTCGCGAGAAATCGCTGCACGATGGGGTGCCCTTGGATTCCCCTTGTGAAAATTGCGAGCTGCTTCAGATCGCGCTCGCTCGTCGCCCCACACTCCCCCCCATAACCGATCAGAACATCCGCTCCAGAACCCGCTACACCCTGGGAGCAACATGAGCTTGAAAGCTGGCGAGTGCGCGGTTATTCTGGAGTTCGCACATGATATGCTTGTCAAATTCGGTGGCCTCGAAGTACATGGGGGTCCAATGATAGGCGCGGGATGGCACTTGAAACGATTTGTCGATGAGATGCGCAGTCACAAGGCTACCGTTCCATATGATGGGTACAGGCGTATGATATCACATCTGACGTCCTTCAACATGTGCTGCAGAGCTGCGGGGGTGAAGCCAACCCCCAAGAGTCATCAGATTGGGCATCTCGTATGCAGGACCAAGGGCGAAGCGGGAAACGTAAGGGGGGAAAGAGGATCCGCCGAAGGAATGGGGGTCAAGCGGATAGCGTTGGCGTCGGCCGTTCCGCATGACACGCGCAGGGCAGCACCTCCCCCCCCGCCCCCTGATAAGCATGCGAGCCCAGCCCCGCCACGGAGGGCCCAGGGAATTAAAGGGGAGAGCCACGCGGGAGGGGAGGGGCGAGGAGGGGAGGTGGAGGAGAGGGAAGGGAGGTGAAGGGTGGGAGAGGAGGGAGGGGAAGAGGTGAGAGTATAGGAAACGAGGGGGAAGGGGGGGGGAGGAGAGAAGGGGAGACGATGAGGAGGGCGAAAACCAAAACATGAGCTGGCGAGCTCATGGCGTTCGGGGGGGGGGCCCAGGCGACGGCGGCCAGGGGCCTCTGGGTGGCCCGAGAAAACAACGGCAAAACAGAGTGGGAAATCCTGGAGATACAGCAACCACGTTCACAATACGCTCCTTCGAGGAGCGCGGTGGCCGGCCTTGACCCCCCACCCCCCCTGGCGGTCGAAAACTGCGGCTGGTCGACGCAGACAGCGGAGACATTGACGCCCGCGTCCTTCCACCCTCCTCCGACTTCTCCTCTTCCCTTACGTTTCCCTCCCCCTCCCTCCCCCTCACCCCCCTACTTCCCACCCCCTCCTCCTCCCCCCCTCAGCCATCGCCCCCAAATCCTTGCCATCAGGATGCGGTTCCAAGGAGCGGCCAAATTGTACCACTGCTTTGCAGATGAATCTTTAAACGCGTCTCTTCGCGATGTGGCTCAGTTCTGCCATCGGCTTACCTTCAACCGCAGGGTGTTCAGCCTAATGGATCTCAAAGGCCGTTTTTCTGGTGTATTGGCAGCAGCGGGCCCGTGGCTTCCGCTGGTATCTGGCTGGTTCTGACGTCATGGGCATCTTGATTTTCGGCGGCCGCCGCTGGCAGGCCATCGTTGTGCACGGGGCCTCTGAAAGAGTTGGGGTTGAAACGAGACGGCGGCATCGTCGCCGTCGAGCCGACGTCGCCGTGGTCGTCGTCGTGGTCGCCTTGTCATCGTCGCGGCTGCACTTTCCCATCCGAGGGGCGCGCAGCTTTGGCTGCCGAGATTCTGGACCGAAATCCAGCGACTGTCGTCTTCGCCGAGAGGTCGATGCCGTCGGCTCTGAAGCATCAGCGCCGTTGTCGTTGACGTCGTCCTCGTCGTCGAAGCGTCATCGCCATTGTCGTTGCAAGTGTCGCGTCGTGGTCGTCGTCATCATCGCGTCGCCGCCATCGCCATCTCCGTCGTCGCCCTAATCTCCACAGTCGTCGTGGCCGCGTTCGTCGTCGGCGTCGCTGTCGTCGTCAATGCTGATCGCTCCGCTCCCGACGGCCCAGACCTCAATCATGTCTCTCACCTGCCACGCCCCAGCAAAGATGGCAAGGCATAAGACGAGGAGGATGAGGAGGAGGCGGAAGGGGAGGGCGAGGAGCGAGGGCGAGACGGAGGAGGAGGAGGCCGGCAAGGATGGTCACCAGGAGGAGGACGAGGTGACCGAGGCCGAATCAGAGGTGGAGGAGATCGATTGAGAGCTGGACCATCGAAAAACACACGGCCTGTTGCCTGTTTTTTTTTCAAGTTTTTTTTGTGCATTGCACTGCGGGCGTGTTTTGGATTTCGGTGCGATTAGAGCACATCTCATTGGGCCTCAAAACACCGACGGGTGTCGGAACGTTCAGATGGCACGGCGTAGTCGTCCTCCTCGTCGTCCTAGCCGTCGTTCGTCAGCAGTTGTCGTCGCCTGCAGTTGTTTCAAGCAGCCCTGTTGATCCCAACGTATGCGAACGGTGCGAAGATGAACGTGGGCCCCTGGAGGTGGGCCTCGAGATCCTTCAGTCGTTGCAAGCACTGCCTGGGGACGCAGCCAATCGGGGAGTCTCATCATCGCACTTCTGCTCATGGGTCGCGAGCTCGACCTTCCAAAATCGGCGGGGAACTTTCACCAAATCCTTCAATTTCCGCTGGGACCCTTTCGGTGCAAGAACTGATTGGGGAATTCACCCGAGCGGGCCAATAGAATGCTGCCACTTTCGTCAATATCGGGTTCCTCAGGCCTGAATGTGGAGGCCCAATCGGGTGCATTTTAAAATGGTATTTCAATAAATCACGCGGGTGATGGTGATGATGATGATGACGACGATGATGATGATGATGATGATGATGATGATGATGATGATGATGACGATGATGATGATGATGATGATGATGATGATGGTTATGATGATGATGATGCCGATGACGATGATGATGTCGATGCTGCTGCTGATGATGATGATGCTGATGATGATGATGATGGCGGCCCCACCAGGGCCACGGCCCTGGCGGGCATGGCGCAAGCCTGGCGGGGGCACATCAACACGTTCATATCTGCGGAGGCCCCCGCCAGGACGATCGTGCAATTCCAGGCCCAGAGTTGAAAGTCGACCCCACTCATCCTGTTTGATTGCTCCCGCTCTGACTTCCCAGGTATTGCAATGTGGTGCAAGATCCACATATTATTCCTTGGAGATGGTGCGCCGTTTGCCATCTAGGCGCGCCCCAATCGCATCACAGCGTTATATGTTATAACCAGAATAAGGACGAGGAGGAGGGGCGAATAGGCGGGCGAGGGGAAGGAAGGAGGACGGGAGGGAAGGAAGGAGAGTAAAGAGTGACCGAAGGACGGAGGGATGGAGGCAGGGAGGGGGCAAGGGAGAGAGAGGGCGAGGGAGGGGAAAGAAAGGAGGGAGTAGGAAGGGAGAAAAGGACGAATTCCTGCGGAGGAAGGCTGAGGAGGAGGGGATGCACCGATTTCACACGCAATTTCACACGCGTGTGAAAATGCGTGTGAATTCTCACCCCTCCACCGCGAAGGCTGTCGCGACAGCTTCGTCTGAGATGCATATATAGGCTGCAGAGCTGGCCCTGCTAGTGCACGCGTCGTGCTCCCTCGCTGTCTCTCCGCCATCGTCGACTTCGTCGCCGTCGCCGTCGCCCACAAGCAACGTTTTTACACAGTTTGATTGCTGACGCCAACACGTTATCCTCTAGACTCGTCTTCCGCTCGGATCCGCCCTTGCCTCGACAATCGAGGCCGCAAGTAATTAGCTGTGTCATCGACTCACCGCCTGGCCGCGCCAACGGGTGGACTTAACGGAGAGGGGTGACGATGGCGCGCCTCAGGATGAGGAGGAGGAAGAGGAGGAGGAGGAGGAGGAGGAGGAGGAGGAGGACGAGGAGGAGGAGGAGAAGGAGGAGGAGGAGGAAGACTAGGGCGAGGAGAAACACGAAGAGGGAGAGGGGCAGGAGGAAGAGGAGGAGGAGGAGGAGGGGCAGGAGTAGGAGGAGGAGGGCGATGACGAGGAGGATCAGGAAGAGGACAAGGGAAAACGTGATCGAGGAGGACGAAGACAAGGGGGAGGAGGGGAAGCGGAGGAGGAGGAGGCCGACGAATTCAGAGGAGAGGCGTAGGATCAGAAGGGGAGCAAGAGATAAGTATACGAAAAGAGATTGGCGGGAGAGGCGGAGGAGACGAGGAGAAGGAGGACGACAAGGAACAGGAGGAGGGGGAGGAGGAGGAGGAGGGCAAGGAACCAACACGACTACAAACGAGGGCAACGTTCCCTCTATATTCTTTTTTCCGTTCTCCAGATCTTCCGACACCTCCTCATTCTCATGTTCCTTCTTTCCCATCTTCTCCCCAAGTTCCTCCTCCACCTCCTTTTCTCTTCGTCCTCGTCGTCGTCGTCGCCCTTCCCCTCCTCATTTTCCTGCTCGTCCTCCTCCTCCCTCTCCCTGGCCCGTCCCCTTGGCGCTGGCTGTGGCGGTGAGCGGGCGCTGCCCGAGCCATTCGGCCGCGGCGCCGCGGCCGCGAACGCGGGCCCCGCGCGCGCAGCCGCCAGAGCCGCAGAGAGCAGCAGAAGGCAGAAGACCGCCAAGGAAACCAAGGAGGAGGAGAGGAGAGGAGAGGCGAGGCGAGGAGAGGAGAGGCGAGGAGAGGAGAGGAGAGGAGAGGAGAGGAAAGGAGAGGAGAGAGAACGGAAAAGGAGGAGAAGGAAAAGGAAGGGAAGGGGGAGGAGGAGAGGGGAGGAGAAGAAAAGAGCGCAAGCAACCAAGAACATAAGTGTAAGGATATATGTATGTACATATATATATATATGGATTATATATGCAGCTAGCTCAAGCCTTGACGCATGTCAGTGCAAAACATACTCATGCTGCGCACGTGATAATTATCTAGCCGTGAAAATCGAGAGCTCTAGATTTATATGTTGTATACTCCGGAGATTCTCAAGAGTTTGGATCTCAGGGTCGAAGCCGAGACTCGGGTGGCGGGGGTCTCCGCGGAAGCCTTCTGGCACCCGCAATGCAGTGGGCCAGACCTGCCTGGCGAGTGCTCTCTGCGACTCTTCCACGATGCGTCGGCGTTGTCCCCGCGGGGGCTTTTTACGCTTATTTCCGACGTGGTCGCAGGGGCAATGTTTTCGCGTAAGTGCATTGGACCTCAGTTTTCTGACGAACTTCTAGGTTTTTTCTGGCTCGCATCGGAGCGCCCCAGACTCTGCGGGGCCCCGATGCGCAGGCATTGTGGTCGAAGTCCCCGATGCGTGTTTCTGCTACCAAGCAGCGCCGGCCCCCCGCGTCCGACCGCGCCTTGCCAGGCTTAGTGGAGCACGGAAGAACACGCGCATCGGTCCACGCAGTTGGGCCATCTTGCCGCCGCGCCGCCAGACCTCGAAGTAGAATTTTGACATGCGCGGTCTGTGCGAACGCTGCTTGGGGGCCTCGCGTGCGCGACCACCGGCGCCAGAGGCGCATGCTGCTCCAGCAGCTGGCCGCCGCCTTTCGCCCGCTCGATGCCTTCGTTGAAGCAGCGGCGCGTGTCTGCGCCGGCCGCGCCAGGTCTCCCCGGTCCCCACTGCCACACTCATCTGCCTGATGGGCTGGCCGGACCGTGGTCTGCCGTGTTGTCTCGTGCGCGGGTTCGAGCTCACGGCGGCGGCGCGGACGTCTGGGGTTCGCAGGCCCTGCGAGACAAGGTCCACAGGACAGAACGCACCAGCCCAAGTGAGCGAGACACTCAGAGGGCCAGCCGCGGCAACGCACGCTCGGAACCTGGAGCGCGGCATGCGGCCTGGGCCGTTGAATCGCGCGATCTACGATCTCACTGTCGAGGAGATCCGCGCTGGTTTGGCGGAGCTTTTCGTAAGCCGCGCCGACCTCGACTGACGATTTGGCGTCGGGGGTTACTGGCCTTGCCTCGTCGCGCTATCTGGCAACGCGAGACGTCGCGAATGGTCGACGACGGGAAGCGTGCTCGCACCATTGTTTTGTCGTTCGCGTCCGAGACGTTGGTCTCAGCGCCGTCAGAACTGTTCATGCTAACCGCGCGCGCCTTTGCGATGGAAGCGATTGAGCATGGTGGGAGTTTCCCCTCGTGGTTCGTGCTGCGATCCTCCTAGTCCTCCTCCCTCCTCCTCCTCCTCCTCCTCATCCTCCTCCTCCTCCTCCCTCTTCCTCCTCCTCCCTCCTCCGCCTCCCCCTCCCCCTCCTCCACCTCCTCCTCCTTTTCCTCCTCCTCCTCCTCCTCCCCCTCGGTTCGCCTACGGCCCCCAAGGGGCCGTGCAGCTCGCCCCCCCAGTAGCGCCCGTTACCGCCGCGAGTGCCAAATTCTCTCGTGGAGCTTGTTTTTTCTAAGCCTCCCAGGTGGGATCCGAGCAAATGGGGTCGGAGGATGTGCGGCTCGGCGTGGGACCTGATTTTCTCGACGCCGACGTCGCCGATGCATCGCCGATGCTTCGGCGATGCGGTGCGACCCTCCGACGCCATGTGCTCGTACCCCATCTAGGAGGCATCTGGGTCCTCAGGACGCTCGGAGACCGTTCTTTCACCCCCCGGCGATAGCGGGCATGACCAGGGGGGAGGGGGAGAGGGGGCCGGCCATGTCACGATTCGCGGCGGCGCCGTCTTCGAACGCTTAAGAAAGTGCTAATTCCCAGACGGCGCCGGCGCGAATGTTTGACGTTGCCAGGGGGGAAAGGGGGGGGCCGGGGCCGATACCGCGCATCAAGGAAACGTATCGTTTTCGTCAGGGTGTTTTTGGTTCTTTCCTTCTCAGCGATGCGCGGCGATTTCCCCTGATCGTTAAGAAACTATTGCGCCCAGGGTGCGCTGGATTTCTCGATTTCTCCCCCCATGGCTCGTCGCCAATTTCCCCATAACACTCTGGGAGTAATCTTTTCGGGCCCAGATGCCTGGGGTTCTCCGATCAGAACCCCTTGCTCTTGGCTAAGAAACCCAGGCCATGGCCAGGAAACTGTTTGGATTTTCAGGCCTGGGTTTCGCGCGGGGGTTTCTTACGGCCGCGCCTCCAGTGCACCGCGACCAATCAAAGTGCCCTGAGCACGCCTGTCGCCCCCCAGCGGGCCGCCCTCCCGGGCGTTGACGGCTGTTCTGTTTTGTTCAATGTGCAGTTGGCCCGCGTCAGTTCTTCCGATAAATAGCGCGCCCCAAACATGCTCGTGTCGTGTCAAAAACACGACGGGTGGTTCTTGGCCGTTGTAGGTTTCCAGGGACCCTCGCCGGGCCACGGGACCGTCTTCAAACAATTGCTCGGGACGAAAGACTGGCTCAGGGGAAAGGGTCGATACGTCTCGGGACATTGGATTGAAAGAGTCCAGACGTCGCATGTCTGGGGCAGCCTGAGTCTCCAAGATGAAACAGCTGCGTCAACATAAACTTCTCGAGCTGCGCGCGGATGTTTGGGATCGGCGTTGGGACCCCTCTGGCGACGCCTCTGGCGCCGCCCCTGTCGCGCTCCGCACGCCGGGGAGGGAGTCCAGCGCAGGTCGAAGAAATTCGCGTGTGTTGTGCCGCTTGTTGTTCCTATATAGCCCAGTTCAGCCCCTCCGACTGTGCGCAGCCTATGTCGTCCCTCGTCGCATTGCTTAAGCCCTTGGGTGGACGAGCACACATTTGCGCTAACCCACACCAATACATGCGACACCTTGCTTTCGTTGAATATGGGGCCCTGGAAGCCCCGACCCTTTACTCAAAGCCAGCTTTCCGTCCCGAGTCGTATTTTCGTTACGGTCGTGTGGCGCTGCGAGGGCCTCCAGATGCCGCAAAGGATTAAAACATGTCAGTCTTGTCTTTGTTCAGGACGCGAGCATGTCTGGGCACGTTCTGAGGATCATCGATCGTCTCAGACGGCAGTGGCTGCTGGCTGCCAGGAGGGCGACGCGTGTTGCTTCAGGCACCACTTCCTCGACTCCGCGGAGGCTGCGCAGGCCCAGCGGCGACAAGCTGCCCGGGCCGAGTCGCAGGCGGCAGCCGCCGCGGAGCTGGGCGCCTACGAGGGAGAGGGGGACCTGCCGCACGCTGGCGTGAAGGTTCAGAGGAGGGTGAGTTGAGACACAGTGCGCGCATCAAGAAACCATATGCTTTTCGTCAGGGTACCCTGGGCTTCTTCGCTCCGCGCGGTGCGCGGTGACTTCCCGCGGCCGTTGAAGGAGCTGCTGCGCTCAGAGTGCATCCTCGCGCGCGGGTTTTCCCGCCTCGGTGTCTTGCGAGGGTTCCTTGCGGCCGCGTCCGCTTTAACAGTAGCTGGCCTTCGGGGGGCCCCTCGTCGCCACGGCTGGGCGCAGCTCGGAAAACTGGTGCGAGTGGGCTCTGGCCTGGATCTTTGGATCGACTTTGAGCTGCCGTTGCCTTTGCTCGCCCCGTTGTGGAAGGTGGACAAACGGCGCCGGGCGTGGAGCTTCGCCAGCTGGTTGCTGAGGCAGTACGGCAAGGATTCTGAGAAAGAGCGGCGCAAGCACATACTTTTGGAGCCCCTGGTGGGTTTTTCGGATCAGCGCTGGGCCCCCCCATGGTGGCGCCTCCGATGCCGTCCCCAGGGGGGGGGTCTAGCGCCGATCCAGGAAACCCGCGCGGACCTCGGAGGGTTTACGTTTATGCTGCTTCTTTCTTGTTCTGAGGATGCCCTCTGCCAGGGCGGGGGGGTGCTCGATGTGGCGGGCGGCCAGGGCGACCTCTCCTGGGTGCTCAGCGTGGAGAGCGGCGTGCCGTGCACGCTGGTGGACCCTGGCTTGCGCCGCGGCGGGGCGCTGAAGTCCTGGCAGCGCCGCGCGCTGCGGAAGAGCGGCGGGGACGGCTTTGCGCACGTCCCTGTGGAGTTCGGCGCGCAGAACTTCGGCCCCTCTCGGGGGGTGCTAAAGGCGCCACTGGTCCAAGGTGCACCCCAGCTTTTCGCTACAGTTCTGGGCTTTGGGGCCCTTGGGGCCTCTGGGCCTCGTGGGGAGCATTCTCTACGGGCGTCACCGGGGGGACGGGGGAGGGGGGCAGGGGACCAGTCACGTTACGAGGGGGGGGTCAGGGTCTGCACATACGCGTAAACGCTGACTTCTTTCAGGGTGAATCCAATATGGGAGATGGAGGGGGAGACATCCAGGAAGTACGGAACAAGAGGATCTGTGTCCATGTGTGTGTGTTTGAATGTATGTGTGTGTGCGTGTGTGCGTGTGTGCGTGCGTGTGTGCGTGTGTGTGTGCGTTGGTGTGTGTGTGTGTGTGTGTGTGTGTGTTCGTGTGTGTGTGTGTGTGTGTGTGTGTGTGTGTGTGTGTGTGTGTGTGTGTGTGTGTGTGTGTGTGTGTGTGTGCGTGCGTGTGCGCGTGCGTGCGTGCGCGCGTGCGTGCGTGCGTGCGTGCGTGCGCACGCGTGGGTGGGTGGGTGGGTGGGTATGTGTGTACGGGGCTGTTCATCATGGCGCGTTCGACTAAGTGTGCTCGCGATTGGTACCTCCACCAGCCGACCGCGCCTGAGGCCCCTCTGCGCCGCCGACTCAAAAACTTGTGTGTGTGTGTCTCCGTGGGCGCCTGTGCTCTGGAGGCCAGGTGGCCCTCTGGCAACGCCCGGCCTTCGGGCGGCGCAGCGCAGCCCTCCGACGAGCGCCCGCCGTACGCGCCGCTCCTGTGTGAGGCCTCGCTGGTGGTCGGCTTGCACCCCGACGAGGCCACCGAGGCTCGGCGGCGAGCGGGGGAGGGGGGAAATGAGAAGGAACCGGCCTTCTCAGAAGGCGGCGGGGCTTGTCAGGAGTCCCCTCGCGCCTTCCGAGAAATGTTATGCGTCTTCGGGGAAGGCTTCGAACTATTTGCAGAAGGCTGCGGGACTTCCGAGCCTTCTGAGAAGGCTCGCCCCGTCTCCATTCCCCCGCGGGCTTGCCGCCGGGAGGCCATCGTGGACCTGTCCTTGGCCAGCTTGCGGCGGTTTGCAGTGGCTTGGGCTCAGAGGGGAAACAGGTATCCATACCGCCACCCTTGCCTCGTGGTCTTGGGAGGAGAGGTGATGGTACCTTTTGTTTCCTCATGGGCCTATGGGCCTCCAAGGTGGGGTCCGAGCAGATGGTGTCGGGGGATCGCGCCGCATGGTTGGTGCATCGCCGATGCGGCCCGATGTGGAACCAGATTCTTTCTGCACGCCGACGACGCCGACGCATCGCCGACGTCGCCGATGCATCGCCGATGCATTGTCGATGCGGCGCCATTATCCGACCCCGTCTACCTGGACCCCATCGAGGAGGCCTCTAGGTAGTGCCTTGCTGCGTTCACGCCCACAAGTTTCCAGGCAACCGAGGAAGAACAGACGGCACAGACACAACTTCCGGAGCTCCGCGCGAATCTCGTGGATCGGGGCTGGGGCACCCCTGGCAGCGCCTTCGGCGCCCCCCTCGCGCGCTCTGCGCGCAAGGGAGGGTGGATCCAGCACTGATTCATGAAATTCGCGCGGCCCTCCGACAGTTTATGTTTTTATTGTTCCTCTAGGCAGGGAACTGCCATCAGGGGAGCCGGTCCGGTCCCTCAACCAGTTCTGCGCGTACCTTCGCGCGAAGGATGCTCGGATCCAGGAGGCCCTCTTGGATTTCGAGGGCAGGAACAAGGTGCTGTTCCTTCCGTAGGACCAGCGGAGAGCGGGAATGCAGTGATTCTCAGAGAGGATGTCGGTTCCAAAGGGGTGGGGGGATGATGGTTCACGAGCGACGAACGTGGCCATACCCACGCCCTCGCCGTCTGGACACCGAAGCGCGATCCCATGGACACGCGATCGCGCATCGTGTCCGCGCAAAGCTGCCCTGTGTCCACGGGGTCGCGGCCGAGGAGTCCAGACCGCGAGGTCGTGGATATGGACATGCTTCCCGCACGCTATAAAACTGGTCGAATGTCTCTTGGGACCTTCGACGGCGGATATCCCTGAAGGGCGAACGGCCTGCGCGGCGGCAGCAACCAAAGCCAGGGCTGTCACGGCATTTCGCTGCGGTGCAAAGGAGGGGATGCATCATCAAGGTTGCCCTTGCAATCTTGTTTCTTCGGGTCACCCCTAGCCAGGCCGAGGGCCCAAGGTTCTTGTAATGGCTAGGGGGTTATATCAATATTGTCTTCCAACACGGACCTGCATCCTTACCTTGCGTCCCCGTTTTTGTTGGGTGGCTGTGCGCCTTCTGATGGGAGGAGGGGGCTTCTGGGGGGACGCTCCAGACTCCAGTAGAGGCTCCAGGAGAGAGTGCGAAGCAGGGCTAAGCGGGGAAGATGGGGAGAGGATAGAGAGGGGGAGAGGGGGAGGCAGGGCGAGAGGGGGAGGCAGGGAATTAGTGTCGTTGCTTTCGTTGTTCCCAGCCAACCTGTGGTGTTAGGTCCTCGTTTTGAAGAGACAGTCCCCGCGTTAAACCTTGTCTTCCCGCTGCCCCCTCCTCCTCCTCTCATCATCATCATCATCATCATCATCATCATCATCATCATCGTCGTCGTCGTCGTCGTCGTCGTCGTCGTCGTCGTCGTCATCATCATCATCATCATCATCCTCATCCTCATTCTCATCATCATCATCATCAGCAGCAGCATCAGCATCATTATCATCAACAACCGAGGGGCAGTACGAGCTAGGAGCTCCTGACCCCTTCAGCCGCGGGATCATCATCACCACCGTCATCATCATCACCATCATCATCATCATCATCGTCATCGTCATCGTCATCGTCATCGTCATCGTCATCATCGTCGTCATCGTCATCGTCATCGTCATCGTCATCGTCATCGTCGTCATCGCTCGTTTCAGCACACCCCTCACACAATTCGTGGCCCCATAGGGAGCTCCACCGAAGGCCCACGTGTCAGCGTTCGCATGCGCCCAGCGCCCATATTGGCTCACCCCTCACACGTTTCGTGGCCCCATAAGGAGCCCCACCGAAGGCCCACATGTCAGCGTTCGCATGCAGCCACCGCACCCATTTTGGCACACCCCGCACACGCTTCTGGGGTCCATAGGGAGCCCCACCGACGGCCCACATGCCAGCGCTCGCATACGCCCACCGCGCACATTTCGACACACCCCTCAAACGTTTCGTGGCCCCACAAGGAGCCCCACCGAAGGCCGAAATGCCAGCGTTCGCTTGCACCCACCGCACCCATTTTGGCACGCCCCTCACACAATTCGTGGCTCCATCGGGAACCCAACCGAAGGCCCCGTTCGCATGCGTCCACCGCATCCGTTCTGGCACACCCCTCACACGATTCGTGGCCCCACAGGAAACTCAACCGAAGGCACAACTTCCAGCGTTTGCATGCGCAATTTTTTTGCACATCCTCACACGTTTCGTTGCCCCGTAGGGGGCCCCACCGAAGGCCCACGTGTCAGCGTTCGCATGCGCCCACCGCGCCCATGTTGGCACACCCTTCACACGCTTCGTGGCCCCATAAGGAACCCCACCGAAGGCCCACATGCCAGCGTTCGCATGCGGCTGCCGCGCCCATTTTGGCACGACCCTCACACGCTTCGTGGTCGAATTGGGAGACCCACCGAAAGCCCACATACCCGCGTTCGCATGCGGCCCACCGCACCCATTCTGGCACGACCTTCACACGTGTCTTGGCCCTACAGGTAGCCCCACCGAAGGCCCACATGCCAGCGTTCGTATGCACCCATCGCACACATGATGGCACACCCCTCACACGCGTCCCATAGGGAGCCCCACCGAAGACCCAAATGCCAGCGTTCGCATGCGCCCACCGCGCTCCTTTTGGCACACCCTTCACACGTTTCGTGGCTCCACAGGGAGCCCCATCGAAGGCCCAAATGCCAGCGTTCGCACGCGCCTACTCCACTCATGTTGGCACGCCCCTCACGTGTTTCGTGGCCCCACAACCCCACCAACTGCCCAAATGCCAGCGTTCGCATGCGCCCGCCGCACCGATTTTGGCACGCCGCCCACACGCATCGTGGCCCCATAGGGGGCCCCACCGAAGACCCACATGCAAGCGTTCGCATGCGCCCACCGCGCCCATTTTAACACAACCGTCACACGCTTCGTGACCCCACAGGGAGCCTTACCGAACGCCACCATGCCAGCGTTCGCATGCGCCCAGCGCAATGACGAGATCCCCCGACGGCGATACCCCCAACGCATTTGAATGTGCCCTTCGGCAGGATAATTGTTTCCAGCCATCCTGTGTTGTTGGCCCCTCGTTTTGAAGAGACAACGCCCCGGGTTCTAACTCCTCCTCCCGCTCCTCCCTCTTCCTCCCTCATCATCATCAGCATCATCATCATCATCATCATCATCATCATCGTCATCATCATCATCCTCATCCTCATCCTCATCAGCATCATCATCATCATCCTCATCG
The DNA here is from genome assembly GCA_963575745.1 of Prorocentrum cordatum. NCBI lineage: Eukaryota > Dinophyceae > Prorocentrales > Prorocentraceae > Prorocentrum > Prorocentrum cordatum. Next base: position 262,059 of record CAUYUJ010001936.1, on the reverse strand, counting down.
GTATCTGCATCATCATCACATCTTCATCACATCTTCATCATCAGGATAATCATCATCAACATCATCATCATCATCGTCACCACCCGTTTCAGCACACCCCTCTCACGTTTCGGGCCCCCCCCCGGGGAGCCTCATTGAAGGCCCAATTGTCAGTGTTCGCATGCGGCCACCGCACCCATTTTGGCACACCTCTCACAAGTTTCGTGGCATCATAGGGGAAACCCACAGAAGGCCCAGATGCCAGCGTTTGCATGCGCTCACCGCACCCATTTTGGCACGCCCCTCACACGTTTCGTGGCCCTACAGGTAGCCACACCGAAGGCCCAGCTGCCAGCGTGTGCATGCGGTTACCGCGCCCATGTTGCCCCCCCCCCCCCCCTCACACGTTTTGTGGCCCCACAGGGAGCGCCCATGTTGGCACACCCCTCACACGTTCCGTGGCCCCATACGGAACCCAAACCGAATGCCCAAATGCCAGCGTTCGCATGCGGCCATCGCACCCATTGTGGCACACCCCTCACACGCTTCGTGACCCCACAGGAAGCCCCACCGAAGGCCCACATGTCAGCGTTCACATGCGCCCACCGCGCCCAGGTTGGCACAACACGCTTCGTGGCCCCATAGGGAGCCCCTCCGAAGACCCAAATGCCAGCGTTTGCATGCGCCCACCACGCTCCTTTTGGCACACTTTTCACACGTTTCGTGGCCCGACAGGAAACCCTACCGAAGGCTCACATGCCAGCGTTCGCATGCGGCCACCGCACCCATTTTGGCACACCCCTCACGCGCTTCGTGGCCCCATATGGAGCCCCACTGAATGCGGCGCATACATCGGCTGTATCCACAACTGCGTATGTTTGGGTTCTTCGCCATGCTAATTGCTGTCATCCTTGTGATCGTTGCTATCGGTGTTGATGTTGTGATCGCTGTTATCGTTGTTATCGTCGCCATCGTTGTGCTCGTTGTTTTGCTTGTCGGGCGCCGAGTGCACTAGAACGGTGCCATGTCTTCGGAGGGCGCGGAGGTCGGCGTGCGCCCCACCCTCCTCCGTCAGCCACTCTCTCTCTCTCTCCCTCTCTCTCGCTCGCTCCTCCCTCATCCTCCTCCTCCTCCCCCCTTCACTTCGCTCCCCCCCCCTCCCTCCCTCTCCCTCCCTCTCCCCTCCCCTTCCCTCCCCTCCCTCCCCTTCCCTCCCCCCTCCCCTCCCTTCCTTTCCCTTCCCTCCCTTCCCTTCCCTTCCCTCCCGCTCCTCCGTTTGCCTCTCTATCGCTCCTCTTGACCCTCCTCCCTCCACCTTCCCCCCTCCCTCCACCTCGCTCCACCCCCTCCCTCCCCCCTCCTGCCCCTCCCTCCCTTCCCCCCTTCCCGCGTCGAGGGGGACTGGCTTCCTGGCCCTGCTTCGTGCTGGCGACCCTCGCGATTGCGGGGACGTGCTCGAGGCGCCCAGGGAGGGGGGTCCAGCACAGATCCAAGACATCCGCGCTGAACGTCACAAGTTTATGTTTTTCTGTTTTTATCGGGAGGTGATCGACCTCCTCCCCTGACACGTCGATTAGCGAATTGTCAGTTTTCGGTTCGCGAGAGGGCGTCGCGGCCATCATTTTTGCGGGTCGGGTTCGTCGGTTTCGGTCCTAGGCCGTTCTCACTAAAGGGTAGGGCCGCCGATACTTCTTCTTCTAAGAAGGCCCGCGCCCGCCGCCGCCGTCGAGCACAGGGCTCGCGCCGCCTCGGCGCTGCCTTCGACAGGTGCGCCGCGCTCTGAGTGCGCTCTGGCCGCTTGGGCCTCGTACCTGCTTGGGCCTCGTACGTGCTGTGCGTCCGTGCTGCGCTATGCTTTGATCGTTTGCTTTGCGACTTTGCTCCTCCTCCGCCTCCTCCTTTTACTGCTGTTCCCCATCGCCACAGTCAACCCGCATAACATGGATGGGCAACCTTCCCCAAGGGTATCCTTGCACCCTTGCCCCTAGAGCCAATCCTTGGCCACTTCCGCTGGCCGCGCCCCGCTCGAAAAGCCTCGAGATGGCCCTCCAAGGCCCTTTCATCCTTATCGTGCGTCCTTATGATGCGGGTCGACTGTAACCCCCATCCCCTTTGCGCCCACCCCTCCCGCGCGCAGACGCCCCGGGCTTCTCTAGAGCGCTTCGTGCCCCTTCGGCGACTACAAAGGGTATGGTTACGCCGGGGTGTGGTTTGTGATCGGCACCGTTGGGGCCTGGGGAGCACGACGCTGTCCTCGTCGGGCCTCCGTGGGGCGCGGCAGATGGCTCTGTCGAGATCCTTGCCCGCGCCCAAAGGGGTGCCGTTCGCAAACCACGCCCTCTGCAGACCACACCCTTCGGAGTCGCCGAGGCCCCACCCGCCCGCTGCCTCCGGGCTCGGGCCGCCCCGCCGATGCCTATCGGCCAGGCGGCCTGCTGTGGAGCCCGAGCTCCTCACGGGGCCGGAGCACCGCCGGCGCCGTCGACGCATCGGCGATTCGAGAGCCTTGAGACGGGGGCCAATGCAGACGGGGGCCAATGCAGACGGGGGTCAGCGCAGACGGGGGTCAGGACATGTAGCATCAGGACGTCTCTGTGCCTCCCATGGGATTCTCTTGGCCAGAGGGGCCCGCATCCGGGCCGGCCCTCTGCGGGCGCCTCCTCGGGGGCAGGAGCCCCGGCCGAGGCCTCCTCCGGCAGCTTCGGGAGCCTTGAGACGGGGGCCAGTGCAGACGGGGGTCAGTCAGAACGCCAGATCTTGCAGGATTCTGCAGGGCCAGGGGCGCATTGCCCCGGGTTTGGGTGCAGGGTCCTGCAGGATCCTGCAGGATCCTTCGCATTGACCCGGGTTTGGGCGCAGGATCTTCCAGGATCTTGCAGGGTTCGGCAAGGCCTGATTGACCCGGGTCTCGATTGACCCGGGTCAGAAGACCCCCGAGCGATGCATCGGCGATGCGGCGCGATCCTCCGACCTCATCCAGTCGGACTCCGTTGGGGAGGCCTCCAGGCCTTCGCTCGGACGGGGCGGCGTTCCGGAGCGCTCTGAGAAGGCCGCGGCGCCCGAGACATCCTCCAGAGCCGAGATTCTCGATTATCCTCACCCGATGTTATCCTCGTCCTGGCTTCGTCTGAATTGGGGAGGCCTCCAGGCCTCCCTTCCTCGCTCTCTCTCCCTGGTGCCCCAGCCCGCGCTTCCTCCGCCCCGTCCTTTCCTCTTCCCCCGTTGCCGGCGCTGCGCCAGCGCAGGCCCGCGAGAGATGTCGGGTCTGAGCTCCCGCGCTGAACACAAGCTGAGCGCGCGTAAGCTCAAGGCGAGAATTCGAGCAGTGCGCGCACGACAGGAGCTAGAAGGGCAAAGGAAGCGGATACCCTCCTGTCCCTTCCCCTCCCTCCCCCTCTTCCCCTTGCTCCTCCTCACTCTTCAATTACTCAATATGAAAATACTCTCCCTCTTCCCCTGATGGCGTCCGGGTGATGGCCGCGCACCCTCCGCGTACTGTTTTTTACACAGGATGCCCGGGAAATCCCGGGAAACGACTCTCGCTGAGGCGCCGGCGTCATTCTTTCCCAAACTGCTGCTCTCGTTGAGGCGCCGGCCTCATTTCTGCTCCCGAATCGTTCCGAGTCGTGCTCCCGTTGCAGCGTGGGCCTCATTTTCGGATCGGTGTTTGGCCTCCGTCGTTCAGGATGGCGTTCTCGCCCCAGCGCGGGCCTTTTTCTCGCGCGCCCATCCGCCCGCCACCACCGCGCCGCACCGCCACCACACCACCACCACCACCACCACCACCACCACCACCACCTACCACCACCACCACCACCACCAGCACCACCACCACGCACCACCACCAGCACCAGCACCACGCACACACGCACGCACGTGCACCACCACCCACTACGCACGCGCGCGCGGAGCCACAGGTCCGCTACGACACGCGTCCCCGGATAGAGAAAATCAGCGCCATGGTAAGGGATGGGAGGGAGGGGTAGGACGTCAGATATGACGCGAGCGCACCTAGCTTGCCCTCTCCCCCTCCCCCTCCTCCTCTCGGGCGTCTTGGAGGCTCTTGCCCCTTCTTGGGCTTCTAACGGGCTCAAGCACAAGACGACAGCGTCCCCGCCCCCAGCTGCTTTTGCGGAGATGTCTGGTGCAATCGCCAGCTTGCCCGGATGAGCAGACCAGCTCCACCCGTTAATTCGCATCGCCACAAATTCATTCAGTATAATTGCCAATCCGTTCTGGAGGCAGGGCGCCTGCATGACTTCGCGAGGGAATTTGGGCACGCAGCGTGCATTGGCCTCAGTGGGACCTGCATCAAGACCAGCGAACCTTGTGAGAAGGCCGCCGTCGGAAAGTTTGACGTGTACAATTGGGGTCGGTGTGCGAAGAGTACTGGGGGCTCGATCATGGCGCATAGGAGCCTTTTCCCTCCGAAGGCGCTCCGACAGATCTACAATTTCAAGCTCGCCATGAAGGGTCGGATCGGAGCAGTGCGGTTCAACACCAAAATTCTACGATACTGTTTTGATTTCAGCGAATGCCCCAGTGGAGCCACATAATGTACATGAACTCGAGAACGCCAAACTTTTTTGGAAGGATCTGATTGATTTCGTTAACGGCCTGCCGAACCGCACCGTGCCCATTATCATGATCGATGCCAACGGCCACGTGGGCATTCCACAGGGTCATGATCGCCCCATCGCGGACGACATCCACATAGGAGCCGAAGAGCCAGAGCGTGAAAACGTGAACGATGATTTTCTTCGGCAGTTCTGCTGGCACGCTGCTCTGAGCGCGGTGAACACCTTCATGCCGACTGGCCCTACTTTCTATTCAAACGGAGGCGGCAGGACCAGCCAGGTCGATTATATACTTACGACCGTCCCGATGCGGTGTGCAGCTGCGAATATACAAGTCATCCTGCTGAAGGGGGACAGGCTTCAGATATACAAAACGGGCAAAGGCAGACGGCGTGACCATAGAGGCGGAATTGCATTTGAATTTGGGTTATGACGGTGACACTGGGCGGCACCGCAGTTGGGATCACGATAAGTTGGGACGATGCCTGTTACGAGGTGAGGGTGGTACTGTTCGAGCTGTTGAGGATGCGCTTCTTCCCGCATTGGAAATGCAACGCGATTGTCCTACCAAGTCCGTTGACGATCGTTTCGATGATGTTAACACGGTGATCGTCGAGAAGGCCACCGACGCGTTTGCCAAGACACCCACAACCAGACCAGACCGCCCTCTTGTTTTTCAACGTTGGCTTCGAGAGCGCAGTGGGATGCGAGGCAAGCTGAGGCACCTCGCACAGGTGCACGATGTTTGCACTTGCAGCCCTCTCGGGGCGCGTGTAGTCCCAACTGCAGTCGTTGATTTGTTCGATGGTCCGACGTGCAGTGCTTTTGCCGCCGCAGCGAAGAGCATCCAGGCAGGCTTCCGCGTGCAGGTAGCAGCAGGGCTCACACGGAACCACACTCGCAGATTCAGCAGTGTCATTCAGAATTTTCGCCGCAGAGACAATCGAGAATGTACGGATGCTATCTTAAACGAGCTGGCTGAAGCTCGACGCTGCAAGGGCGCAGCGTCGGAGTGGAGGATATTTCGGTTGTTATCTGGAAAACCTTTGGAGCCCAAGCGCCGCCTGCATTCCGCGCCGAGGGCGGGCCCGCTTCTGGCAGAAGATTGGCGAGGCTATTTAGTCCAACCTGGCGCCGAGGGAGGTTTCGAAGGGAAAGATATTGATTGGCCCCGCTGGCGCGAGAGCCGGCGGCATCGATCAACTAACCCACTTCCTCATCATTATGTTCTTGCCGAAGAACTCTACTGCGAATCCAGCGTCATTTCCGCGCGGCCAAACTTAGGAAGGCCACGCCGCCGTGGGGGGGTCCGAACGCTGTTTGGAGAATTCTGATGGACCCGAACCACATCAAGTACAGCGGCCGGACGGGCTTGGGGTATCAACGAAGCCAGATCCCAAATGCCATTATCCATGCGCGCGTTCATTTCTTACTTGCCATTATCATAGCGACGGAGGAGACCCCTCTTGCTTGGCATTTGTCGTCTGCTGCAGCTCTAGACAAAGCTAATGGCAAGGTGTCGTGTGCGGGACAGCGGATCATACACATGTTGGAGTCTTTTTTTTTCGAAGGCTTTCTATGCGGTGATCTGGCCGGTGGAGTCGCTCGGGTACGTGAGGCGGTACGCACAGGGGTATTTACCACATAGATCACGAGAGGACGCTATAGTCGCGCAGAGCACTGTATGCGTACGTCTGGGCATGAATGGAGTGAGCAGCGCGCTTGACTTACATGACGCTTCTAGTGCATTGTCATGTGTTAGTCATGACGACCTAGCCCGCGTGCTCGAGCACGCACGCTTGCCTGCATGGAAAAAAGACAGTGCTGTTGCACAGGCTCGCCTACGCCACTATGAGTCTACGATGCGCAAGCGGCGTTCTTGTTCTTACAATCTGTTTGGGGACTTTGCCAGAAGACAATCGCTGGTCTGTTTTGTTGGTGTTTACCACATGTCCGTCGACAGATTTCAGACGGAAACTCTAGATCCACGTTTGTGTTGCCAGATTCCGTGGATGCTTGATGCCATCAGCGACCGCCTTGAAGGCCAATTCGAAGTGCGGTTTGCGGCAAGATTTCCGATTGACCTCTCTTTGACGACTTACGCTGGCGATGTCGGTAGACGCCGGATCGTTTCCAGTTTCCGGCAGTGCTTGGATAGTGGGTTGCAGTCGTTTGCTTGTTTCGGGCCGCATTGCAGGAACGACATTGCGCAGCTAATCGGTCAAAAACTGTTTCGATCGTTCGATTTGTGGGTAAAGGTTCCAGCAGGAGCAACGTTCTCTTTTGCACGTGTCGTCATCCTCTTCCCCATCCTCTCCGCGCGCCGCCTTGGCCAAGTATTCCTCGGTAGGCCGTTATTTGGGACCCATCTGCATGTCCAGGGGGGGGTCGGACCCGAACGCAGGCGTCGAATATATGCCATGCGAAGTGCGTATTTCTCGTTTGGACGCTTCTGGCGCACTGGCGCAGACCTGGCCCAGAAGAGAATCGTCTTTCGAACGATTGTTCTCGAGGTACGCCTCACTGCATTGAAGTCGTTTGTGTTGCGCGAGTGTGATTATAATGCGCCGGACGCGGCACTTCACCAGTACGCACGAACGGTTTTGTGCGGCAAGGCGAAGGAATAATCGCACGGCCATGTAACCATGTAAAAGCATGGACGAACGCCCGAGTGCGCCGCGAAGTAAGAATGGTTTTTGCACGCATTCATCTAGCGATTCATCGGTCGATGTGGTTTCAACAGTGGGTCAGTTTTCCTGAAGAGCATATGCAGCTCATTGCCGCCATGTTTGCTGATTTTCCAGAGCAGAAGCTAAACAATTGGTTCGCGACGGGGACCGTCGCCAGCACCGCTCACTCTGCCTTGAAATAGTTGTGCGACGATCTTGACCTGTTCGCGCAGATCGGGCCGATCCAGGAAGACCGAGAGGATGCATGTGTCAACCCGCGCCTTTTTTCACAGACTCCGAGGCGAGAGGGCGACGCAAGGTTGATGCTCACGAGCTCGCGTCGGCAGCGCTTGGAGTTGCAATCTCCCCTCCTGGATGGGTGGAGCCCCCGTCAGTTGATGCACCATCGGAAGGTAGGTTGCACGAGTGCCAGTTTTTGATACGTGATGGTATGACATGTGGCATGTTTTTTTCCCAACCATCTTGTGGTGCTGGGTCCTCGTTTTGAAGAGACGGTGCCCCGCGTTCTCCTTCCTCCCGCTGCCCCCTCCCTCCTGCCATCATCATCATCATCATCAACACCCAATTCGGCACACCCCTCACACGTTTCGTGGCTCCATAGGGAGCCCCACCGAAGGCCCCAGTGGCCGCGGCCGCATGCGTCGCCCACGCCCATTTCGGCACGCCCCTCACACGTTTCGTGGCTCCATAGGGAGCTCCACCGAAGGCCCCAGTGCCCGCGGCCGCATGCGTCACCCACACCCATTTCGGCACACCCCTCACACGTTTCGTGGTTCCAAAGGGAGCTCCACCGAAGGCCCCAGTGGCCGCGGCCGCATGCGTCACCCACACCCATTTCGGCACACCCCTCACACGTTTCGTGGCTCCATAGGGAGCTCCACCGAAGGCCCCAGTGCCCGCGGCCGCATGCGTCACCCACACCCATTTCGGCACACCCCTCACACGTTTCGTGGCTCCATAGGGAGCTCCACCGAAGGCCCCAGTGCCCGCGGCCGCATGCGTCCCCACACCCATTTCGGCACACCCCTCACACGTTTCGTGGCTCCATAGGGAGCTCCACCGAAGGCCCCAGTGCCCGCGGCCGCATGCGTCCCCACACCCATTTCGGCACACCCCTCACACGTTTCGTGGCTCCATAGGGAGCTCCACCGAAGGCCCCAGTGCCCGCGCCCGCATGCGTCACCCACACCCATTTCGGCACACCCCTCACACGTTTCGTGGCTCCATAGGGAGCTCCACCGAAGGCCCCAGTGCCCGCGGCCGCATGCGTCACCCACACCCATTTCGGCACACCCCTCACACGTTTCGTGGCTCCATAGGGAGCTCCACCGAAGGCCCCAGTGCCCGCGGCCGCATGCGTCCCCACACCCATTTCGGCACACCCCTCACACGTTTCGTGGCTCCATAGGGAGCTCCACCGAAGGCCCCAGTGCCCGCGCCCGCATGCGTCACCCACACCCATTTCGGCACACCCCTCACACGTTTCGTGGCTCCATAGGGAGCTCCACCGAAGGCCCCAGTGCCCGCGGCCGCATGCGTCCCCACACCCATTTCGGCACACCCCTCACACGTTTCGTGGCTCCATAGGGAGCTCCACCGAAGGCCTCAGTGCCGCCGCCCGCATGCGTCACCCCCACCCATTTCGGCACACCCCCCGCATTTCTCGCACGGCAGGGTCATCACCACGGTGGCGTGCCAGGGGCGCACCATGCGCGAAGGCGACGGGGCGGGGGAACGGCGCTCCGGGGGCGGCCAGACCTCCGGGGCGCGAGCAGTCCGCGGCCAGACCATCTCTCGGTCCTGTGGACTCTCGCCCTGGGCCGTCGGCTGCCCGGCGCGCTGCTCCCTCGGTCGACGTCGCCCAGGCGTGATCCTGGATTGCGGCCGCCACGAGGTAGGGAACGGCAAGAAGGAGGACGACGACTGGTGGCTGGAGCTCTACGTGCTGCTCTCGCGCGCCACGCGCCACGAGGACCTCCTGCTCATGCGGGCGCCGCGCATCGAGTTCTTCCTGGCAGGGCCGCCGCAGGGCTTGCGGAAGCAGCTGGAGCAGTTTGCGGCGCGCACGAAGCGGTGCAGGAGGGAAGCGACGGCCCTCGCCAGGGAGCTCGGTTTCACCGAGTTCATCCGCGAGGCCTGACCTGAGGAGCGTCTCCCCCGAGCCGCGCCTTCTCTCGACTGCCCGACTAATTGTTTGGCCTCGCGCCGCGGACGACCCGCGCGCGTCGCTGGGACCCTTCTCGGGGCGACCAGCGCGCGTCGCGGGAACTCCGTGCTGCGGGGGGCCCGGCGCCTCGTTCGCCCGTCGTCGCTCTGCCCGGCGGTCAGAGACTTGCCCGCTATCAGCCAGCCAGTTAGCTAGTCAGCTCTCTCTGCTTCGCGCAGCGGACGACCCGCGCGCGTCGCTGGGACCCCGCCCGGGGCGACCAGCGCGCGTCGCGGGGACTCCGCGCTGCGCTGCGCCCGCAGCCTTGGATTTTGGAGTGCGCGGGCAAAGAGGAAGGAAAAGAAGAGCCGAAAGCGGGCGCGATCCTCGCAAGAGGCGTGCCGACATGGGCGTCGCGACGTGCGGACGCTGCCGTCGGGGTTCCCGCGGAAGCTGCCTGCGGCGGCCACGCCCAGTGTCACGTGTGTTCGGACAGGCATGCTCGAACCATTCACATTCATATACACTTACACTAGGCGTTTCCATGATCGCATTCATGCAAACATATTCACTCGCGCGCAGACCCATTCATACTCATATTCCTTCGCGCTCTGACTCACCCGCGTTCTTTCTCTCGTAATCAGATCTATCGTATTCCTTTGCGTTGTGTACCCCGCCACATTTCGGCACGCCCCTCATGCGGTTCGTGGCCCCATAGGGAACGCCACCGAAGAATATACTCACAATTGCGATACTCACAACTGCATATGGTTGGGTCCTTCGCCAGGATAATTTTCTGCACGCACCGCGCTTTGCGAACGCATCATACTATGAGTGGCGAGCACGGGCGCAGAAAATTGTCACGCGTGCTCACGGTGTCCAATCAATGCCTCTTGTGTGGCACATTTTTGGCGTCGGTTGCGAGTGCCAAAAATCACGTACAGCGGTCTTTTGCGCGGGGATGGTGCGCCAGACCTGAGGGTAATTAGCACCACAATCAGTGATCATGTGATTTCACCGCCGCATCATTGCTGGATCTGTGATGTATCGCCTGGTTCGATCCAGGCGGCGAACTCCCACCTTGCAGCGCACGTGCCACCCGATCTCCTCGTGACGCTGTGACTGAGCAGTGGCAGGCTTTTCCTGTCCAAGGTGCAGACCGACGCATCTGCGAGTATTGGGACCAACGCCAAGAAGGTGCAGAGCGCAAGTGAGGACACTGAGGCGCGTGAGCTGGCAGCTCTCGGTGTCAAATTGGGCCTGAAGTCTTGCAAGGGCAATCGGACGCTTCTCGGTGCCACGTTCCGCTGTTTCAAAATGCCAGTGACCAGCACCATGTACCTCGCGATGAAAACGATCACTGACAATTTCGAGCCAGACGTGAAAGGTAAGAAGGGGCATGGTATCATTCCGGACGGTCGTCGGTTCAGCGGCGCGTTGATGGCAATCGTGCCGAGTTTGACGGATGAGCCCCGGAGTGTAGCCGAGGAGTTTCTGAAGACTTACCCGCCTGATTCCAAAGCGTTGAATCATGTAGTGAAGTGTTGCCTGCTCGAGCGCATGCACAATACTGATTTCAAGCGTCTGTATCTTCATCTCTGCCCGAGCCTCATAAATCTAGAACTGATTTTTTGCGCTGCCCTTGAAAAGGATCAGTGCGTCGAGCGGCCGGGCAGGGCCCCCAAAGGTGACCTCGAGCGCCTGGGACAAGAGAATCACAATTGGGTTTCTCGAAAGCTGGCGGCGATGAGCATTCGTAGCCAGTGGCCGTCGAGCATGCCGAGCGTTTGTTTTTACATAGCGTGGTTTTGATTTTCATTTTGGACCGTACGGTCTGCCTTCCCCCTCCTTCCCCTCGTCCTCGTCTTCCCTCCCTCACTCCCCCCTGGCAGCTTACACGAGTGATTTTTCTAGTTCCCAGGGTGGTGGGACGGAGGGAGGTTTGGGCCTGCCCGCTCCCTTGGGCAGAGCCTGGAGCCCCTCGCCCTCTGCCGCGCCTCCCGCGGTGGCTGGTCACGGTCGCTCCTAAGCAGAAGCGCCTCCACAAGCATCGGCCGGTTTTGAGAGAGAAGGAGCTATTCAGTCTCGCCTATTTGTTCTTCGAACGATGCGGTGTGGCAGTGTAATACAAATTTCTTGGGTTCTGCGACGGACGGCTGAAGTATGTGTTGCCATGTGTTGTTTTGGCTGTCACTAGTACAAAGGTGCTTCTCAGGAAATCTCCATGCCAATCTCCGAGTAAATTCTCGTGCTCGGCGCGACTGTGTGAGGCTACGGGAGGTTCGTGCTGTGCTGACGCGGCAGCCACCCCGCAACGGGCGTTTAAGGTTGAACGCCACCAGTGGCCCAGAATTGGCCGTTATGGAAAGATGTGGCGAACGAAAGGTTGCCGATCGTTCAAGGCTGAACGATCTACGCGCTGTGAGAAACTCACGCCGGGGTCGTCACGACACAAACCTGCCGCACGTTTAGGTGATCAAGTATGGGAACTTCGGTTCGACCCAAAGAGTTTCTCAACTTATAGTTTAATGAATTGTGGTGGGATTTAGTGGGTGCTCCCGTGGGAATGTAGTGGCTTTCAATGTAATTCAGTGAGGCCGCAAGCAGGTTTCAGTGGGATCTAGTGGGCTTAGTAGGGGCCACTCAATCTCACTAACTAGGCGCTCGTGCGACTACCTGAGGCTCCCACTCCTGGCCACCTAAGTACGTACGCGTGTTGTTTGTGTTCACGTGGTGGTTGGTGGGCGGTTCTGGTCGGGCCCACGAGCTGTTCTTGTCAGCGCTCTCGTGTGCAGAGGTGGTCGTGCTGAAGATTCCACGAGGCTCGCGCCGCGTAGGTGCGGCGGTGGCGACGCGGGCGCGTCGTTCAAGGTTGAAGGCTACCAGCGGCTTGAGCAAGGCGAACATGGATCGATCTCCGCTGTCCTGCACTTGTGATCGCTCAACACTGGACGACATTCGCGGCGCCCGTAGGCAGGTTTCACGTCAGCACGACAGAAACCAGCCGTAGAGCGTAGAGCCTCTGGAACCCAAATTTCGTCATTTCTCTGTCCGTGCTCGTGCAAGAGGAGGTAACCTTCTCTTGCAGGGGGGGGGTGCGAAATTGCATCGAAATCCAGGACCCGTGACGTGCATGTTTGCAGGCGTTGCGTGCGTGCTCCGTTCTGAAGCCTATCCAACGTCATTCGCGTTGTGTACCAGTGTTGTCGCGGGAAACCAACTGCTTCATTCATACATCGCATACGCTCTTGCAGGTGTGCCTTGCTGTGCATTGGCGAGTGTTGTTTTATAATCGAGTGGGTGAGGGAACGGATAATCTTGCATGCAACGTGGTACGATCAGGCGATGTTCGGCGGCACCAGGTCGTACGGCAAGGCCAGCGCGCGTGCTTGCGGCCGCTGCGTTAGGACAGCATGCCCCTGCGTGCATCAGGGCTGCTTTCGCGCTGCTGATTCAGCTGTTCTGGATCCGTTCCACACGCAGGTGCCCCTCTCAGCTGGAGGGTTCCGAGGCACCTATTGGGGCTCTCGTGACGTGGTCCTCGGGCTGCTTGGGATCGGCTTCACCCTGACACACCTATACGACCACCCTTCGGGTGTTAAGGAGGTTGTGGGGGGGGAGAGGGGGGGAACCAACATCTGACTCAATCGATCTCACTATCGATCTCACTCCACGGGACACACCAGGACACCACGGGACACCACGTGACACTTGTCGATCTCACTATCGACGTCACTATCGATCTCACTCAGCGGGACACCACGGGCCACCACGGGACACCTGTCGATCTCACTATCGGTCTCACTATCGATCTCACTATCGATCTCACTAAACGGGACACCATAGGACACCACGGCACACCTCGGGAGACCACATCGATCTCACTATCGATCTCACTATCGATCTCACTCAACGGGGCACCACAGGACACCACGGGACACTTGTCGATCTCATTATCGTCACTATCGATCTCATTTTTCCGGACGCCACGGGACACCATGGGACACCTCGGGGAACCAGTATCGATCTCACTATAGATCTCACTCAACGGGACACCACGGGACACCACGGGACACTTGTCGATCTCATTATCGGTTTCGCTATAGATCTCACTCAACGGGACACCACGGGACATCACACACCACGGGACACCTCAGGGAACCAGTATCGATCTCACTATCGATCTCACTATCGATCTCTTTATCGATCTCACTGTCGATCACACTATCGATCTTACTATCGATCTCACTCAACGGGACACCACGGGACACCCAGGGACACCGCGAGCCACCGCCGGACGGACTGACGGACGGGCGGGCGGAGGAGAATCATTTGTTTCGACTTCGCCCTAGCAACGGCGGACACCACAGGACACCACGAGACACCACGGGACACCGCAGGACACCGCTCAAGCCACCGCCGGACGGACGGCGGAGGAGAAACATTTGTCTTGACTCCGCCCTAGCAACGGCGGACACCACGGGACACCGCGGGACACCGCGGGACATCGGTCAAGCCACCGCCGGACGGACGGCGGAGCAGAAACATTTGTCTTGACTCCGCCCTAGCAACGGCGGGTTCATTCCTCTCGCGCGCCCACGCAGCTTCGCCTCGCCCGCACGCACGACACGAACGAAACGAAACGATTTCCCGGTTGGGGGTCTCCGTTCCACTGCGATCTCACCCCCCAACCTCCGATACTGATACTATGAGTGCATCGCTCCCCCCCCCGGGGCGACGCGCATAACGAGAAATATCATAGTATATGCGTCCTGGCGGGCGCTTTCTGGCCACATCGCTCGAGAAACGACACGCTACAAGATGGGTATACTACATGTTCGGGCCGGACGCGCGCCTCCAAGGAGGACATGTAGCATCAGGACGTCTCTGTGCCTCCCATGGGAGTCTCTTGGCCAGAGGGGCCCGCATCCGGGCCGGCCCTTTGCGAGCGCCTCCTCGGGGGCAGGAGCCCCGGCCGAGGCCTCCTCCGGCAGCTTCGGGAGCCCCCCTTCCCCAAAAAGAGGCCCCTCCCCCGCAGCGCCCCGTGGGCGGCAGGCCCCGTGGTGCGGAGGGGAGGGGGCGACAGAGGACGGAGGGAGAGGCCCTGAGCCGGGCAGAGCCAGGACCCCAGGTAAGGGGACCCGGTTAGTGGTAGGGTCCCGGAGCCGTTGGATTGGCCAGATCACTCCTGCCAGGACTGCCGCAGCTGGTGCTTTTTCGGGTGACGGCAGATCTGGTTAGTGGAACGGGGCGGGGGGGGGGGGCGTCCCCCAGTACACACTAAACCAGGTCCCACGAAACCCAGTTCTGCCAACGCCCGACTGAGGGGGTGGAACAGGGGTGGACCTCAACGGTGTTTTGGCGCTTTCGTGGGCCGTTTTCGTTCCGAGCTCGCTCTGCAGTACGGGGCGACTAGAAGACGCAGCGGGGGAGAACGAACACAAAACGAGCACGGAAAACACGTTTGAGGTCGAGCCCTGGGGGAGGGGAGGGGAGGGGAGGGGAGGGGAGGGGAGGGGAGGGGAGAGAGGGAGGGGAGAGAGGGAGGAGGAGAGGGAGAGGGAGGTGGAGCACGGCTGCCCTGGGTGAGCGAGAGAAGGTGACCGCGCCACTGCGCCTCCAGGGCGCCTGGACCGTTGGGAGGGCACACGAACGAGCGAGACAGAGAGAGAGAGAGAGAGCGAGAGAGAGAGAGAGCGGGATGGGAGAGAGAGAGAGAGAGAGAGAGAGAGAAAAAAAAAAAAAAGAGAGAGAGAGGTAGCGACATTTATATACCTATACGACCACACTGCGGGTGATAAGGAGGTTGGGGGGGGCAGCAAATGGCTGCGGTCCGACAGCAAATGGCAAATGGCTGCGGCCCGACAGCGACAACGGCGGCACAGCATACAGCACGGCATGACGATGTGCCTTTCGATTTGCATTTGGATTTGCACATCGATGTGCATGTCGATTTGCTTTTCGATCTGCAGATTTGAAAGAGCGTGTTCTACCGCTGCTAGCGGAAAACAGGGGGGGGGGTCACTACCGGTTCGAACCCCTCCCCCCCCCCCCACCGGAAAACCGGGGGGGGTCACAAACGGTGGTTCGAACCCCCTTTCACTACCGGTTCGAACCCCCCCCCCCCTCCCCGGACCCTTCCCCCCACTCCGGTCACTACCGGTTCGAACCCCTCCCCCCCTCCCCCCCCAGTTCATCATGAAAAGGGGGGGGGTCACTACCGGTTCGAACCCCCCCCCCAACTCGAGCTCGAAAACCGGGGGGGGTCACTACCGGTTCGAACCCCCCCCCCCCTCGAAAACCGAGAGGGGTGCGGACAGTGGTTGGGACGGTGGTGGTGGGGACAGTGGTGAGGGGACAGCGGGACAGTGGTGGGGACAGTGGGACAGTGGTGGGGACGGTAGTGGTGGGGACAATGGTGAGGACAATGGTGGGAACAGTGGGGACAGTGGGACAGTGGTGGGGACGGTGGTGGTGGGGACAGTGGTGTGGGGACAGTGGGAATGTGGTGGAAACAGTAGGACAGTGGAGGGTACAGTGGTGGTGGGGACAGTGGTGAAGGCGGTGGCGAGGACGGCGGCGGGACAATGGGACAGAGGTACAGTGGGGACAGTGGTAGGGACAGTGGGGACAGTGGTGGGAACAGTGGGACAGCTCAGTGGTTCGAACTGGTATAGTGACCCCCCCTCCGGTTTTCGAGGGGGGGGGGGGGTTCGAACCGGTAGTGATCCCCCCCTGTTTTCGAGCTCGAGGGGAGGGGGTGGGGGTTAGGGGAGGGGGGGGGTTTGCCGGGGGAAGGGGGGGGGGGAAGGGGTTCCGGCAGGGGGAAGGGGATTTTCGGAGGGGGGGGGGGGGGATTCCCGGGTTCCGGAGGAAAAGGGCGGCAATTTTCCGCAGTAAAGCGGCGGTGGATCACGCTCTCTCGCAGATTTGCATGTCGACATATCTATGTGCATGTCGATTTGCTTTTTGATCTGCATCTCGACTTGCATGCCGACTTGCATTGGCAAGATCGCCGCAGGCGCAGTTTTTTGAAAGCGCAACCCACGGCGCCTTACGATTTGCATTTGGATGTGCATTTCGATTTGCATGTCGATGTGCTTTTCGGTTTGCATGTCGGCTTGCATATGTAGACTTGCATTGGATAGCTCGCCGCAGCCACGGCGGGACACAAGCGGGGCACTAGCGGGACACCGCGGGGCACCGTTTGACGGGTGGAGCGGCCGCGGCCCAGCCACAGGAGGATTTCGGGACACCAGCGGGACACCCGCGGGACACCGCGGGCCATTGGCCGCCGGAGGAGAAACATTCGGTCCGGCCGCGGCCCAGCCGCAGGAGGATTTCTTCTCGCCCGCCCACGCAGCTTCGCCTCGCCTCCCAACCTCCGAGAGATACATATATATATATAGTGAGGGAGAGAGAGAGAGAGAAAAATAGCGAGATACATGCATTGTGCATGTGCACTGTAAAGTGAAATTCATTGTATTGCAACTGAGAGACACCCACATACACACCTACACACTCACACATACACATACACATACACATACACATACACATACACCTTCACATACACTTTCACATACACATACACATACATACCTCTGTCCATACACACATTGTTTCATCTCTCTCTTTCTCTCTATCTCTCTCTCTCTCTCTCTCTCGGGGGGCGTGGCCGGGGGGGTCACGCCCAGGGACCTCGGCGGCGCGTTGGGGGCCCAGGGCCTTACTTGCCATGTTTTTACAGGGTTTCGGCAACTTGGAGCCAACAGAGCTCCAAGAGGTTGCAGGGAGCTCCAGGGGCTGCTCCCGCATGGTGCCCCAGGTCTCCCACAGGCTTCCCAGAGGCCTCCAGGAGGGCGTGTGTTTAAAAATATATGAATCGATACCGCCCCCCCTGGCCCCGGGTGCCACACCTCCCCGTGACATTTCGGGAACGCTCCCGGTACCGCTCCCCTGGGCGTTCTGGGGAGCCTCCACAGCTTCAACAACGTGGCATTCAGGTTTTTCATCGTATCAGTTGGCGCACTCCCGCGCTTCCCCCAGAAATATTGTTCGAGCCCGCATGTTCATCGCCATGTGGAATTCTGGAATGTTAGCCGCGCCTCCCAGCGCTGCATTTCGGAGGTGAACCACGCGCAAGTCGAACATCCACTGGATGGGGGCACTTTCAAGGGGGGCCCAGCGCCGTAGTGATCGCGATTGTATTTGCCGACGCCAAAATCACGTTGGCCCGATTGGGCCCAGTTTGTTTCCATTCGTTTCGATTCGAATGCAGTCGGCCCCCCATGGGCCGGCGATTTGATGCCGTCATGTTTGCGAATATCACAGCCAATGTTCGCACCAGCGCGATCGTCATTCGCGGGCGTCTGAGGGGGCGGGGGGGGGGTGGGAGGGGGGGGGCGCGGATGCGCCGATGCGAATCGACCCAAATCGATCCGACAGGATTCGCAACGAACCATCTGGTCGGGGCCCAATCGAGCAGGAATTACTACAACCGTAGATGGTGACGCAATCGAGCAGGCCCAATCGAGCATATTCGGTTCGAGTGCAGTAGTGATCACTACTGCCTTATAAACCGAAACAGGCCAATCTAGAATTTCAAACATACCATCCTTGCAAGCAGCTGGGGCAGGCCTGTTGGGGGCGGCCTGCATCTGGTTCAACAGACGCATAAGAGCGCGCCCTGCCTGCAGCAAGTAGTTGACCTGCGCCGCTGGCAGCGCAGCCCTGTGCGCCCCCAGGAGCTCAACTACAACAGGGGTCATGCACTTTGACTCAGCCACCCTCGGTGCAAAAAGCATTGCGAGGCCGGGGCCCCAGGCATTCCTGGAGTCCAGTCGCCCAGTTCTGTCAGGCATGGCCCTGCGTGGATTGTGTAATCTTCTGGTGCCAATCGAAGGGCGCAGCCCTGCGTGCCTGGATGTTCAGTTCATCTCGAGTTTGCTTGTGCACAGCGTCACTGCCTCAAACATTGCGCACGATGCACATCCATGTCCTAGTCTGGAGAAACTTCGGCGCTACCCCCAGAAACAGACAATACAGCGCGTCAACCATGATGGTGCGCATCGCCGCGCCAGGAACATCGGGCGACGGGCCCCCGTGCCTCAAGATCGTCTCTGCTGACCTCTTCAAGGAAAAAGATTGTCACAGGGTAGGTCTTCTGGGCAAGCTCATCGGCGCCCGCCCAAGTGTCTGGGCATGTGCTGCGCGGCTCTAACAGATCACCCTTGAGCATGTTAAAGAGAGGCGTATCGTCTGTGAGGCACCTGCCCCTCCCGCCCTGAATGCCAATCTGGCGCGCGCCCTGGCATGGCCCCGCTTGCTGGCAAAAGTAACCCATACCTCACATAGTGCGCGTGCTGTCAAGTAGTCTTCCACAATCGCCTCTAACCGCGGCATCTTCTCAAAAGTTACACCATCTGTCTGGAACCAATCATCTGTTGCCGCGTGGCAGCATATGCATGGGTAGAGCGATGCGCCGTGGCCTGCGCATCCGAGAGTTGGCCCCCGCTCGCCCCAGTCAGTCAGTCACCCCTCAGCTGGACAGGGGGCCCCTCAAACGGCATGATCGTGCCTGCCCCATGCGCATTAAGAGCCCCAGGCCGCCACTCCGTGCCATCATGCTGCTGTAGGGGGCATGCGCCTGCAGCCATTGCCTTGAAGGCCCAGACAAGATACGACCATATCGCGTTGGAGCTGCACCGCCCCTTGCACCCACAATTGCACAGTGTTTTTTTTTCTGTCCGCAGAATTGCGCACAAGAGTTTGGCATTCGTAATCACACTGGAAACGAAGAAACCAATGCACGAGTCCTTCTTCATAGTTGGAACGCCATCGCCAATGATACCGGAGAAAAAACCCAATCATAATCTTTTTAGGCCTGTAGGGCTATATGGGCTATATGGGTATTAGGCTATAGGGTAATAGAGCTACAGGGCTATGGGGCTATAGGGCAATAGGGTATACGGTTATAGGGGCTATAGAGCTATTGGGCTATACGGCTATAGGGCTATTGAGCTATAGGGCTATAGAGCTATTGAGCTGTAGGGCTATAGGGCCATCGGGCTATTGTGCTATTAGCTATCGGCTTTAGGGCTAGAGGGCACCCCCGGGCGCGCCCGGGCGCGCCCGGTCACTCGGGCACCCGGGCTCCCCGGGCACCCGGGCACCCGCGGGCACCCGGGCACCCGGGCGCGCGGCGAAAACCGGCGGCAATCTTGACTTATCCATATGAATCCGCTAGGACCCCATACAGAAGCAAGCTCTGCTTGGGGAAAAATCCCGATTGGTACCTCAGTCTCCGCGGTGCGATTCGGATGGCTGCGGCGCAGGTCTGACAGACCCAGTGGCAACCTTGGTATTCAAGACCTGCTGGAAACCATGCGTGGCGGCAACTTCTTTAGCAAGCTCACCGCGTGGGAGAAGCGCAGGCGATTTTCGGATAACCGTGGACTGGTCACGCTCGTTGTTCACTGGGACATCCACAGAGTATTAATATGAATGCATCTTGGTCTCAAGGAATACTTCCAGATTCCTCTGGCACTGGTTACTCTGGACAACCGGCCGAAACCCGATCTTGCCAACATTGCATGGCGCCCCCGACCTGTGTGCCCAGGAGCACAGCAGGCGCGCATCTTTTGCACTCATCTTGCCCTTGAACCAGGGAGCCGCATCCATGTTGACGCAGACCCCCCCTGCATCATCGCCCCGTGGGGCGCCGTCATCGTCGCCGGACTGGCCGCTGCAATCCAACGCGCTCCGTGGCTCCAAGCGGGGAGGGCCAGGCCTCGAAGGCGGCCGATAACGTCTGGGCGGCGTGGCCATGGTGACAACTGCAGCACTTGAGCCGATATCTACAGCAAACCAAAGGATCGACGCGAGATCGGCATGAAAAGTAGACAATAACACCAACGGCAACACGTTGCGAGATCGACTCGTCTGGGGGAAGAGGAAGGGGGGGGGGGCGACGACGACGGCGACGACGACATTGAGCAAGACAAGGTGGACGAAGAGAAGGGAGACGGGGAGAGGGGGGTGGGCGGGGCGGAGGGGGGGGGGGGGGGGGGGGGGGAGGGCGCGAGGCCTGGGGCTGCCCTTGCAACTGCAGTAGCGGTCGCAACTGAAGAACCGCAGCAGTAGTGATCACTACTGCAGAACTGCAGTAGTGATCACTACTCAAGAGGAGAAGGGCCCGTCGCACATGTGCCATGAGCGGTTCAAGACGCCGCCCTCGGGGGCTTGTAGCCGGCGCGAGGGCCGCCCGACATCTCGCCGCGCCGACTCCATAGGGCTTCGGGGCTGCAGTCATCCGAAAGGTTGCCCCTTTCTTGTTTTGCTTTGAGACGACGCGTTCTAAAACTTGCAGAGCATGGGGGGGGGGGGCCAAAAGACCCCCCCCGCCCCCTGGGGGTTCCGAAGACACGAATCCCCCCAACGAGTCTCGCAGACTTGAAGCCGAAGGATCGGTTTACTTGATGTGATTGGACGAGCACCATTTCGCTTCTGCGCGCGTTCGCCGGGAGTAGCGATCTTGACCCCGGTCTCGCGCTTGACACTTTCACTCCCTCCATCTTGGAGCGGTCGCCGGCAGCTGCGATTTCTGCCGCGCCCCCCTTGGCCCCGCCTCGAGATGGCGATCCCCCCCTCTTGCCCTGCCCCACTTCCCCGCGCCCCCCCCCCCCCCCCCCCCCACCCCCCCCCCCCCCCCCCCCCCCCCCCTCCGCCCCTCTATCTGGGAGCGATCGCTCGCGGCAGCAATGGTCGCCGCTGCCGTCGCGCGCCCGGCGGCCCTCTTCAAGATGGCGAGCCCCCCCTCTGCCGCGCGCCGCCTCCCCCCCCCCCCCCCCATCGATCCTTCCATGCGGGGGTGATCGCTCGCAGTAGTGATCGCTGCTGCCATCGCGCGCCCTTTGGCCCTCCTCGAGATGGCGACCCCCCCCCGCTCCGCCTCGCTTCCTCCCGCTCCCCCCCCTCCTGCCTTTCCATCCCTCCATCTGGGAGTGGTCGCTCGCAGCAACGATCGCCGCTGCCATCGCGCCCCCCTGGGCCCCTGTCTCGATGGCGATGCGACGCCGGAGGGGCGGCGGTACATCGATTGCTCTTGCCTGCTTAAGATTTGTCCGAGCTCGCAGATCCCATCACGAAGTCATCAAGATATCTTCGGCCACCCTTAGTGTAATGCGTTTCTGTTTTGTGCGTAAGTAGTAACGTGTTCTTTCATGGCATCACTCTTCATCATTGCTCATCTCTCCACTTCGATGCTCGGAATGTGATTATGCATGGCTCCAACAATTTTTACGCATTATGTTTGACAGCAAATACCTGCACTGAAAAAGGCCGCCCGTGGTGAGCGCCACAGGGCCCAAGCGACGCTCTGCCAATGCAGACGACGCTGCCTCTGGAGCACGCTCGCGCCCCGCGCCTCCGCCGGGCGCCCGCGCGCGCGCCGTTTCGCCATGGTGCATCGAGCTCCCTCGCGCGACATTCACACCCTTTACGCGCGCAGCGTGCGCGTTCACCAGCGACTGCGTCTCCGCCGCGACCTTCGTCACCGACGCGCGGGGCCCCTGAGACATTGGGCCGCTCCGAGTCGCGATCTGGCCCTCGGTGTCTTAGTCTTCGTTTCGCCGACGCTCGCGGTCAAGAGCGTCTTTGCGAAAGGGGTCGCGCGCTCTTGCCGTCTCAATCGCAGCGATTGCACGAGTCAGGTCGTTATGGGAGTGCTCGTTGTTAGCCCATCCCCATTCGGTCGTCGATTTGATGACTGCCTGTTGCGTCTGCGCTCCTGATGCAGCTGCCTTGTAGTTGGACTTGGTCATGTTGGCGAGGGCCATCGGGCTGCTCTGCGTCTTGGCCGCATTCCGCTGCTCGTGCGCCTCTGCCGCCCCCTTCTTTCCAGCCTGCGCTTGCCCTTGGCCTTCGGCGCGGCGCCCCTCTCGGTCGGGCTTCGGCTTGATATCGTCGCGTTGCCCGGGGTTTCCCTCAGCAGCTGCGCCGATAGTTGGAGCGCCCCTGCTGTCGGGGGCGCGCGGTTCCGCGGGGCCGCCATCTTTTGCGAGCCCTTGCTGCCTCATCCCCCATGCCCTCGCGAAGATCTCAGCGTGGCTCTCCTCCACCGCCATCGCGTTCCACCGCCCCCGCGCGTCGCCCCACTCGATCCAGAGTTCCCCCGAGGCAGCGCGCTTCGCCGCGTGATCGGCGGTGTCCTCTGGGCCCTCCTTCTCCAGCGAGTCTCTGGTGCTCGTCATCTTGCCTTTGCTCTTGTCCACGTCGGCGGGGCTCTTCCGCCTCCTTGGCGTCGATGGCCTCGCTGAATTTATCGCGGGCCCACCGCCCGCGGAAGTTTTCCATTTGAAGGTTCGTTATCCGGTAGTCTGGGCGCCCCCCCCCCCCCTGGCCCCCGCGCGGACTCGCGGCGCGGCGGGCCCCTCGCGCCCGCGCCCGTCGCTGCAGCTTCCCCGAGCAACGCAGGGAGGCGATTGCCGGCCCTTTCTTTCCTAGTCTCCTCCTTGGGAGGCGCCCCCGCTGGCCAGTCTGCTGGATCAAAGCGCCCGGCGTAGAAACCTCGGCGCCCCCCCCCGGCTCATCGGCAGCGCCTGCTGCCGCAGGCTCGGCGCCGCCCTCGACGCCGACGCGCGCGGGGGCGCCCTCGGCCGGCGCGCTGCAGGGCCGGGGCGGAATGCTGCGGAGATGGGGCGGGCACTGAAGCAGGCGCTGCTTGGGCCGAAGGCTGTGCTTGAAAGGTGGGCCCTATCCCTGGGGTGGGGTCTGGGGGCAAGGCGTAGTGTCTGAAGTTTCGGCTATAGTTGGCTGCCCCGCGGGGGGGCGCGAGCTCCCGGCGAAGGCCCATTTGTTCAACCATCTCACATGTGCCGCCACCATCCCTCCATCCTTTTTCCTGCGCCCCGCCATCCTCCGCCCCCCCCCCCCCCCGTCGCCCCTCCTTCATTCGCCCGGGCTGTCGTCGCTTCTCGGGCCCCGTGTTG
Organism: Prorocentrum cordatum; assembly: GCA_963575745.1. Classification (NCBI taxonomy): domain Eukaryota; class Dinophyceae; order Prorocentrales; family Prorocentraceae; genus Prorocentrum; species Prorocentrum cordatum. The sequence goes on along the minus strand of CAUYUJ010001936.1, from coordinate 238,676 downwards.
TGGATGGGCGCGCCCGACCAGAGGCGAGTCTCTCTGCGCGTGGCCATCGCCGCGCGTTGGTCATAGCGATTATCACGTCATTGATCAGCGCAGCAGTTGATGCTGCGCAGATGCAGTGGCCACCGCAGAAATGCTAGCGCTAAAAAACCCATCGATATGTGCCCTTTTGCCGCCCCAGGAGCTGGAGAAGTTCAGGCGGCTCGTCGCGTGCATCCGTCGGCATGGTGGAGCCGAGCAGGGAATTCAGCGGGGGAAAGATGGTTGGTTTGATTGCGAGGACATCTTCCGGCTGACGCCCAATCGGAGATGGACGTGCGACGGCCCGAAGGCTGCGGCTCAGATTGACAATAAGGGCAGGATCGAGCTCATGGAATTCGACGGTTGCTCGCGAATCAGGGCTTGCCAGGGGCATCCCTTTGCAGCGTCGGGCGAGGGCTGCGAGCAGGCGACGTCGTGGGCCGGCGGCGCCATCCACGGGGCCTTCGACGACTGCCGGGGCGCGATCGCCCAGCGCGGCATTCGCCCGATGGGCAGGGGGCACGTGCGCATGGGCGACTTTCGGTGCTCTGCGCCCCGACAGCTCCATCCACGTAATCCTCGACGCTGGCACGCGGTTCCAAGCAGGTCGCATCTTCCTCAAGGCGCCCAATGGCGTCATCCTCAGCAGGGCATCGATCGAGGTGGAGTACTTCTCCTGTGTCTGGCACGTTCGAGAGGAACGAGAGTTGCTCGAAGATCTTTGCATCGTCAGACCTGGGTGCATGCGTCCCAGGAGACAGAAGAGAAGCATCGTGGAGTTGTGCCTCGAGCCGCCTGGCCCGATGGGCCAGGGCTTCGGCAGGGGGCAATTCAACAGATATTTGTCTGCGTGGAGGCGGTCGCCGCACCGCTTCAAATAGGTGCTGGGCGAGGATGCCGACGATGGGGATGAAACAGACCGAGAAGCGTCGAGCTGCGATCGCCAGCTATTTGGCGACTTCTAGTTCGGCGGCATGAGCGGCCAAGCAGCGCGTCCCTCGTACATCCCTCACCCTCCGCGCCCCGCCCCCCCCCCCCCCTCCCATCTGCTTCGAGTCCCTCCCTTCTGTCTTGAGTGTGCGTGTGTGTGTGTGAGTGCGTGAGTGTGAGTGAAGAGTGAGTGAGTACATGCGTTGGTAACTTGGAGGACCCAGCACGCGCGTATCGAATTCATTTGAATGCTGTCATGGCCGTTGTGATCACTACTGGCGCCTGTAGCGCGCTATTCTGGGACGCCCTCCAGCCGATGCGTGACTGCGTGAATGGATGGGCGACTGAGCGCGTCAATCAGTCAGCCAGTCGGTGAACGAGTCAGCCACTCAGTCAGCCAGTAAGTCATGCAGTCAGTCACTTAGCGAGCCCAACCCCCATCTCGAATTAACTTCAACCGTTGCCATGACAGTTGTGAGCGCTACTGCCACCTCTTACTCAGTACTCCGTGATGCCATTTCCTTGGGATCCCAGCCCGATTGTCTGCGAATGGCCGAGTGTCCGGGAGGGCCCAGGCCTCAAAGTAAAATTGCAGAGATGTCAGCACTCCAATAGTGAAAACTACTGCATAACATAAACGAACCTCCGGTTAATCGTATTACAACATGACACTATGAGTGTATGACCGTACGACTGTTTGGCGGTATGTTGGTATGAGTGTGTGAATGTATGGGTGTATGGCCATATGGCAGTATGATTGTCTGATTGTATGAGCGTGTGCGTGTAAGAATATATGACTGTATGGCTGTATGACTGTATGGCTGTGTGAGCGTATGATTGCATGGGCCCATAACTATATGGTTGGCTCACTGTATGACCGCATGGCTGCACGACTGTATGGCTGTATGAGAGTATGAGTGCATGGGTGTATGCTCGCATGACTGTATGACTGACTGCATGCGTGTAGGAGTGTATTTGTATAGTAATTTCAAAAGTAGTATTACTATTATTATACTAATTCTTTTCGTATCACTATCGCCACTATCGTCGCTCATTACTGTTTCCATTCATGTTTTCGACCACGTCAACAAGAAACAATGTATGCATGGAATTCGGTTGGACACGCCTGATGCATTTGCGGCCGGAATCCATGCGCCCGGCCCCAGGAGCATGTTGCAGCCGCCAGCGTGGATGTGTTTTCTAAGGGGCTCTGGAATCACATGCCTTACTTCCACCGGCATGGATGTGACTTCTAGGGGGCTCTGAAATCACATGCCCCGCAGTCGCCGGGCTTCAGGCAATGTTCACCCATCGTGCTTGCAGATGTGTACGTGGCAATCTTGGTACAAGAGTGATCGTTGATGTATGCATTTACGTATGGCGCTCGGCGTCACACTTTGCGAGAAGAAAGGCGCTGCTATCTCGGCGCTATTACACGCCCATATGCAGTGCCATATGCGCGCGCATGCTGCGTAATATGTAGTGAGGACTGCAGGAAACACACATCCAGTCGGTCAGTCAGTCAGTCAGTCAGCCCATCAGTCAGTCAGTCAGTTCGTCAATGAGCCAGTCAGGCAGTCAGCAGGCCAATCGGCAAGGTAGTTGACAGAGGGATTCGTGGGGCCGCGCCCACGTGGACGACCAGACGCGACAGGTGAACGGGGGCGCTTTCACAAAGCAGCCCCGACGTTTCCTGCGTCGAGCACGCGCAAACAAGGTGTTCCAGCTACACTGCCACTGAAAACCTGTAGTGGGGTTAGAGGCACCCGCCAAAATGTGGGATTGCACGCCCCGAAGAGTGACTACATATTCAATATGTGCGGTTACCACTGATGGAACTCATATCCAAGGAGGAAGATGAAGGTCTCCTGCGTCATCAAAGAAATTATCGGGCTCGCTGCCAGTTGACGACTTGGCAGCCTTCGCCACCGCAGGAACCACGTCGGAATCGCCAGTCTTTTTCTTGGAAGCTCGAAAGGGCTCCTCCAGCGTCTTGACTTGCTTGGGCGTCTGCCTCTCCCCTGCCGTCTGCCTCTTCTCCACCTTGGGAGTCGCCTTGTGCTGCCCGGTAGTCGCCTGCTGCTCGTCCTCAGTCGCCTTCTGGCCCCCCTTCGCCTCCTGCGCCTCCTTCTCGCGCTGAGGGGCCGCCTTCGCGTGCTCAGACTCCTTGATGTTGATGGCCTGCTTGGCCTGATCCGTCTCCAACTTACCATCCGCAAGCCCCGTGGCCATCCCGACCACGATGTCCACAGTCTCCTCCAAAGTGCCGAATAGGGCAGACTTGGCCTGAGCAGCCTGGCCGTCGGCATGGCAAAAGGCAACGTACAGGGTGCCTCGATAGTTCCACGGAAGCCAGCTTGTCATCTCTCTTGCCTTGGAAGTCGGGGTTCTTGTAGCGCTTCTCATCGCCCACTTCATCAAACTCTGGAACCCAACCACTGTCATGCTGGCGGTCTCCGGCTGATGCATCACCCCGCCGAGCAATCACAGGATCATCGTTTCCAGCGTCGTCTGGGATAGTGACCTTGCTGGCAAACTCCACGCGTCCGTCGAAAGCGTCCACCCTCCGCGCCTTGCTGCGCTTTGGGTCCCAGCCGTAGAGGAACTGCGCGGCCTTGGGGTGCTCTGCCTTCGGCTCGACCCCGGCGCCCTCGCCCGCGCTCTCGTCGGCGCCGCCCTCGTGGGCGACGTCGTCCTCGAACTCCGAGCCAGCGCCCCCCGCGCTGAAGGGGATCTGCTGCGCCCACTTGACGGACTCGGTCTTGGCCTGCAGGATGCGTCGCATCATCGCGCCGCAGAGGTCTTGTCCACCCAAGGCTTGCGATATTCACCCTTCACCTCCCACTTCTCGGACTCCATCACCTCGCTGAGGGCGCGCTGCGTGTCTTTTTTTTTTCTTGTGAAGATGGCAGTAGTGGCCTTTGCTGCCGTCAACGTTTCGTGATTTGGGATATAGGGGTCGCGCTGTTTGAATGCGAGGTCTATTTCCTTGAAGCTCAGGCTCGGGCTTATCTTCTGCAGCCCCACCTACATGTCCGAAAACTTCAAGATTATCACTGGCTCATTCTTAGCTGTAGATTGATTCCCCCCATAGACCACCTGGTCAGGGCTGGCGATGCGAGGGCCAAGTGCGCCGACCAAAACCTTATAAGTCACCAGCCCATGAAGCCGCGCGGCCTGGCGCGGCATGTCTGGGAGCCCTGAAAGATCAACGCGCCTCGCAGTCGAAACTCGCCCCGCCCCGCCCGGGAGAGATCGCGAGGAGTGCAGCGACGACTACGCGCCACCAGAGAGAAGCGATGAGCAACCCAAGCTGGACTGTAGCGATGACTAAATTCCAACTGCGGTCCACAGTGAGTTGTGATGCACAAGATAAGACAACAGCCGCAGCAACACATCGCGGGAAATGTAATGCATGATCTGATGTGAGATGGAATGTACAGTTTTATGGCATATGATCTGCCGCGCAAAAGTATGATAGTGAGCGCAGTGAATACACTAGCGCACTATTACTCTTAATGTTCGATCTACCTTTGTAGTTAAGCGTTGATAAGAGAACTCCGTATATTTAGACATGAAGCACCCCAGGGTCGCCAGCCAACCACGTGCAGTCGTGGGGCAGGCCCGCTGGCACCTGGCGTCACGCTGCCGATCGCGTTCCAGGGTGAACAGGCGAATGGTGCCAGCGCGTGGGCCCCCCTTCGCAGGGCGCTCCTCGGCCAAGGGCCGACGTCGCCGACCCTGGAGAGGCCCTGGGCCAGGCGCGGGGCGGCGCGCATGCCCTCCCAGGTCGGGGCTCCTCGGGCCCAGGGCGTCCACGAGGGGTGGTCGCGTCGGCCAACGGCGACAATGCTGGGCCCCTCAAGAACTTGCCGACGGCAGAAAGCGCGGGCTGCTTCGTGGTTGCACCGCGCCACGACGACGCAGCTAGAGCGGGACCTGCAGGGCTTGGGCTGGCGATGGGCCCTGGCGTCGGCGGTGCCGATGGAGCGCGGGGGCGCCCCTGGCGGGCCGCGACCCTCGCGCGCGGCGACGTCGGCGTCAGGGCAGCGCCCGCGCCCAGGGGGGGGTGGGAGCGCGGTCGGGCTGGCGTCCTCGCGCCTGGCCGGCTGGTGGCTGCCCCTGCGGCTCGGGGACCGCCTGGCGGGCTCGCGGCGGTCAGCGTGTACCTGGTCACTAGCGTCGGCCCCGACGACCCCGCCAACCTCACCCTCCTGCTCGCGCTGGCGCTCTACTTGGCGGAGCTGGGCGAGGCGGGCTGCGACTGGCTGGCGATGGGCGATTGCAGCATGCCTCCAGAGCAGCTGCCGCCCCACTGGTTTGCGGCGGTGGGCGGCGCGGCGATCGCGCCCGAGGAGCCCGCCTGCCGCGCGACCCTGCCTGGGCGCGCGCTGGACCACGGGGCGGCGAGCGCCAGCTTGGTCCCGGGGGTCGGCGCGGCAGCGGTGCGTGAAGACACTCCGCTGCCGACGCGCAGGGCGGTGGGCGTGGCGATCCTGGCGGAGTGCCGCGTCCCGTGGCAGCGCGTGCCAAAGGCACCTGCGCCTCTGCCGTCCGCCCCTGTCGGGCGCGCGCGGCCGCCGCTCGCGGGCTTCCGGGGGCGCGCGAGCCAAAGGATTGCGGAGGCCGTCGCGCGGGCGGAGCTGCGGGACAGCTGCGACACGGTCATCGAGGGCATCGAGGCCGCGCTCCTCGACGCCTGGGACTTCGCGGGCGAGAGCCGCGCGCGGCATGAGGGGCGAGCGGGCCCGCTCGAGACCAAGCGCGCGCTGTTGCGCTGGAAGCCGCCTCGCAAGGGGCCGAGGGCGACCCCCGCACTGCTGGCGTGGGGCTCCATCGTCCGCTGGGCCAAGCACGCGCAGCGGGCCCGCGCGCGCCTGGCGAAGCTGGCGCCGCGCGCCGCGCAGCAGCCCGAGGCCGCGCTGCCGGGGGTTCGCCAAGCACCTGCACGCACTCATCGCTTTCTTCCGCCGCATTCGGGGAGCGTAGCACGCGTGGAAGGTGGCGCCACCTGAGGTTGAGGCGCTGTTCGCGCTCGGCCCCGACCTGCTCTTGCTGCGGGACCTGGGGGCGCGCGTGGCGGAGCTCGCCACCCAGTGCCAGGGCCTCCAAGGCCTGCGCTGCGAGGCGACGGCGGAGCGCTGGAAGGCGCGGGTCGACGAGGCTTTTGCCCGCGGGGCCAGCGGGGCTCACCGCGCGACGCGGGTGGCGCGAGCCGACCGCGACGGAGACCCCGAGCAGCTGGCGGACCAGGCCATGGACGAGAGGGAGGACCTCTGGGAGGCGCACGGAGCGCCCTGGACGGCTATCCCAGGCGATGCGGCCACGCGACCCGCACTTCCCCCGATCAACGGCGGTGACAGCAGGAGGGCGGTGGGCAATTTCTCGTGGAAGACTGCGGTCGGCCAGTATCGACTACACTCGCGGCAGCTTTGGTTCGTGTCGGATGATGCCATGGAGGTGCTCGCGGCCCTGTTCGCTCGACGCGAGGAGCTATTGTGCTGGGCGCCAGAGCGGATCATCAACGTGATGGTCCGATTGCCGAAGCCAGACGGCGAGGGCTGCCGCCTGATCACCTTGGCTAAACCGCCCATCCGGTTGTGGGCGAGAATGCGCAAGCCTCTCTCGCAGCAGTGGATCAGGGACCACCCCGATGATGCGATCTTCGGCGCGAAGCGCGGGGCGACGAGCACGGCGCCGGCGCGCCGCCGCAACGTCCAGGCCGAGATCGCCCAGCTGGTTGGGGAGGCCTCGGCAGCGTGCTCATTGGCCCGCTGCTCGAGCAGGGGCGATTCTTCGGCTTCCCCATGAGGCCGGCATGGATCTCCGTGAGCTACTTCAGGGTGCCGAGGGTGCTGCAGGCGCACGGCTACTGGAGCCGCAGGGCGGTGGCCAACGGCGGCATCCTGGCGGGCTGCGCCCACGGCGCGGCCCTGCTGACGGTGCTGCTCTTCAAGTCCGTGGCGCGCCTACGCGCGATCGTGAACCAGCTGGCCCCGCGGTTCCTCATGGACGACCTCGCCGCCCAGTGGATTGGCCAGGTCGGTGACGGCGGCGTCGCCACGATGCGAAGGGCGGTGTGCGAGTTCACGGAGCAAGTGCAGCCGTTGGGCGTGCAGATCAAGCTGGCTAAGTCAGGCTGGCTCGCCATGTCGCAGGATGCCAAGGAGGAATTTCGGCCCGCCGCCGAGGCCCTGGCGCTGCCCGAGAGAAAAAAAAAGGGTTCCACAACCCTGGGCACGACGCGCCCAGCGCGGCGGTGCGGAAGTTTTTGGCGAAGGCTAGAATGGAGAAGTTCCAGGCACGTCAGCTTCGTGTAGTTGCGCTCGCGATTATTGTGGGACCCGGGGCCCAGGCGCCGTGGAGGACGGGGCCCCTCCCCTCGGCGGCGTGCGGCGCGCCCGTTGGCGGAGCCAGCGGCTCGCAGCTTGCCGCGCCCAGGCACCGCGCGGCGATGCTGTGCGGCGGCCGCGGCGGCGAGGACGCGGTCTCGATCGCGGCTACCTGGCCAGCCAGCGCGGCCCTTTCTCGACCCGATGCACGAGGCCACGGCGGCTCCGCTGGCAACCTGCGCCCCCCAGATTTGGGGCGGCTACCTCCCGCTGGCCAGGCTGCAGCGCCGTCGAGCAGCGGTGGAGCGAGACGGCGCCCTCCTGGCATACTGCGAGGGGCTTGGCCGCCGCCTTGCGGCTGAGCGTGCGTCGCATTGGATGGGGCACGCACTCCAGCCTCGTCATCCTCGGCGACGAGGGGCGCCCGATCGAACTCTTCGGGCAGCACCCGCAGGAGGTGCGCAAGCTCGCGCGCGAGGGCGTGGCGCGCTGGCAGGGACGCCACATCCTCAGCCGCCGCCAGGCCCCGCCCCGCCCATGGGGGGCAGGCTCTGGCCCAGGGCGGCCAGGCACGTGCAGGCGCCGCCTCGGACCAAGATCCGAGGGACGAGGGCTGGCCACCTACGGAAGCTCTGGGCAGGGGGGGGGGGCTGGGGCGCGGTGCAGCGGCGCGCGACGGGCTGCATCAGCGGCCCTGAGTGTCTGTTCTGCACGGTGCCCGCGCCTTGCACGCGAGGTCTTTGGATCTACGGGTGCGAGCGCGTCCCTGCCGTGGGCGGCGTGGCCGAGGCGGGCGCGGTGCTGGTGGTCCAGCAGCAGCAGCACCGGCGCTGGCGACGACCGCTTCGGCCTCACGTTTGGCCCCCCGATCGCCCCTTACCAGGTGCCCCCCCCCCCAGCAGGACGGCGGAGATCCACCTCTGGGGTAACTGGTCGAGCAGCGGCGAGCGCGTCACCGCCGTGGTCTACTCCGACGGCTCAGGGTATGAGCCCGCGACGCCCGAGCTCACCAGGTGCGGCTGGGCGTTTGTGCGATTTGACAACATGGGCATGCCCCGGCGGGCGGCCTGCGGAGCGCTGCCAGGCTACCGCCAGACAGCGGGGAGGGCCGAGAGGTGTTTTTTTTGCAGGCGCTGAAGATGGCACCAGACACGAAGCTCCTCATCACCGACTTGGCAGGCCTGAGGCGCGAGGTCGCCGACTGGGACCTTGGCGCCCTTGGCTTGCCAGCGCTGCTGGGCAGTATGCGGACATCTGGCGGCAGATTTCGGAAGTGCGGCGAGGTCGAGAGCCGCCTCAGGCGCTGCGGTGCCCTTCGCACCTCACCTTTTCGGATTTCTCGCTCGACCCGGGGCGGCACGTGATGGACTACCTCGGCAACGCCCGGGCGGACTGGTTCGCCAGGCAGGGGCCAGGGAGCATCGGCTGCCTGCCATGCTGGCGGACCTCCTGAAGGCGCGGCTCTCCGACGCTGTGGAGGAGGCGTCGGTGCTGGCGTGGCACCAGGCTCCGACCTGGGTCCCCGCGGCGGGGCCCCGACGGGGGGCCCAGCGCCGCCTCGGCCCGCGCCTGGAGGGATGCCCATCCTTCGGACGCGAGACCCTGGATTCGAGGTGTGGACGGCAGCGTGGGGCAGCGTGGGGGGCCGTTCCGCCTGGGGGGTTCTCGGGGGGTGGGGACGTTGCTGGGGCTGTGGTCCCCTCCGAGGGCCCTGGGGGGCCGACTGTGTCCAGTTGGCGTTGGTCGAGAGCTCCGAGCGAGACCGAGGGGCCGTCGGCCTTGGGCGGGGATCCGCACGGGCCCGTTGGCGTGGGCGGGGCGGCGGCCGCTCTGCCTGAGTCCCCTGGGTCCCGCGGTGCAGGGGGTGCCCCGCCCAGGGCCCTACGACCCATGGAGCCTTTGACCGAGGTCATCAGTGGCCATCAGATGGCCTCCTGTGGCATTTTCGTGTTTTGTCGAGTTTCCGGTGGATCAGCATCCACGCGCCAATCCCCCATCTTGATGTCCCCATGTAAAAGGCCCGTCAGTTGGGAGAGTGGCCGTCTCAGGACGACCGCGTTTAGGTACTTCGAGGCGGGTCGGCACCCTCTGATGGGGATCCCGACAGGGCGCGTTCCACACCGCGTAGCGCTGCTCTGTCCTCGAGGCGCCTTGGTTTAGCAGTCGCGACGACCCTCTCGCGCCTCGGGTCCTAGTCCTCGTCCTCGTCCTCCTCGTCCTCGTCCCCGTTCTCGTCCACCTCCTTCGTAATTCGTCCTCGTCGTCGTCCTCTTCATTCTAGTCCTGCTCGTCCTTGTCCTCTTTCTCCGCCCTCGTGTGCCCCCCCTCTGTTCACCCTTTGCCTTTCTCCCCCCCCCGTCCCGGGGCCCTCCTCTGCGCGACCCGCGGCCCGCTGGGAACTCCATTTTCAACAAAACGGCAGATCCGCGAGCGATTTCGACACCTATCATTTTCAGGGGATGTCTCAGGAGAAACCTCCTTGTCCGTTGGTCGTGGAAAGTCGGTATCTTTGGATGCCCAGATCCCTATATATTTTAGCAGCCTTCCTAATTACTTCAAGAGTCGAGCGGTTGTCCCGCTTCCCTCCTTTTTCAGAGGGTGGGCAGAAACCCAATCATTTTTCAGCGCCTTCCGACTTCATGATTATATTTGTTTTTCCGACCGGCGGGTATTCCAATGGCTTGCGCCATTCCGCCGACTTCAGCAGAGTAGAGACATGCAGGGCGTTGGGTGGGCCATGCTGGAGCTGGTGTGGCTGGGTGTTGTTTTCACGCCCGCGAGGGTGAAGATGAGGAGGACGAGGCGCAGGACGATGAGGTGAAAAAGGAGGAGGAGGAGGAGCAGATGTGGGAAGGAAGAGAGCGGAGGGAATAAGGAATGGAGAACTTAGGGGTGCGAGGGGGGTTGTTGGGGCTTGTGGTTTCTCAGGAGAACGCCTCACTATCCAGAACAACCATCGTAGGCCCACTCCTCCGGCGTCTTCAATTGGTGAGAGCGTCTCAGGCGAGCTGCCCCCCCCCACCACCACCACACACCCAGGCCATGTTTCGCAGGTTGATAGACCTCCTACCCTGACACGTCGATTAGCGAATTGGCCGTTTTCGGTTCGCGAGAGGGCGTCGCGGCCGTCATTTTTGCGGGTCCAGGTCCGTCGGTTTCGGTCCTAGGCCGTTTTCGGTAAAGGGTGGTTTACGAAAGGGAGGTTTGTCCACCGCCGAATGTTGAGTATCCTCCTCCTGCTGGGCACCTCTCCCGTCTGGGGCCGCAGGCCCCGCGACTCGTGGAGCACCCTTGGCTCGGGCCCCCACTGGGAAGTGCTGCTCGGGATGGAGAGCTGACCCCGGGAGGCAGGGGCGGGATCCCCAGAGGCCCACGCCACGAGAAGCCGCGACGCTGGAGGCCCAGACGTCCGAGGGGGTGCTCTCTGAAGCCGCGGGCCCCAAGAGGTGTCTTTGACCTTTCCCTCCCAGTGGGGCATTTCTCCTTCGGGAATCCGTTGTCGATGGCCCCGGGGCCCGAAAACTGCTCCGGGAGGCCAGAACTTTGGGGTCGAGCGCCCGGGATCGAAAATAGCAATCAGTCCACCCAGAGGTCTGGGAGGAGGGGGCCGCTGTCAGACAGGCCGGTCGGATGAGGACGGATCGCTCTAGAACGGTCTAGACTGATCTCAGGGTATTCTGGAATCTGGAACTCTCTGGCACGGCGGCAGGTACATCCATCCTCCAGACCGGACCGCGTTCAGAGAGGGGGGGGATGGCAAGGTGGGGTCAGGAAACGAATTCGACTGGATGCTCACAGCTTCTTCCAGGGGTCGCCAGGCGCGATTCTCCTCGAACCCCGCCTCAGCCCCTGCCCAATCTTGTGTACCCCCGATTTGCCTTCCGAGTTCCCGGACACCCGCCGATACATTTTTTAATCTGATCTGCGGCCCCAGAGACCCTGGCCCCTCCCCTCGGGCCAGGTGCTTCTCCTCCTCCTCCTCCTCCTCCTTTTCCTCCTCCCCCGCGTCGAGGGGGGGAAGCATTGGGGAGCGCACCCGGGCCAAGAACTCGGCGACGGAGAACGACCTCCTTCCCCTGAGATCCAACTGTACAGGATCAGAAATAATATAAGATCCAAGGGCGCCCGCGAGGGCGCGAAGTTATTCGCGCTTCGCGGTTCAGCTCCGACTCCTCCTCATCCTCTTCTCCCGTAGGAGGCGGCGCGAGGGCGCGAAGTTATTCGCCTTTCGCACTTCGCGCAGCGCGAAGCGCGAAGTTGGGAGCCCTTGAAGGTCGGCCAAAACGACGACCGCAGCCCCCGAGGCCCCAGCTTGCCGCGCCGCTGTTTTCGGGCCGCAACGGTCGGTGACGGCCCTGGGCGGCCCCGAAGCTGGGCGGAAGAAAGCGCCCGCTGCGACCGGGCCGCAGCGCGCCGGTATCTCAGGGGCCCCTCGCACAGGCTGGTCGCTCCTGCCCAAAAATCCAATGTCGTGATGTTTTCAATACCCCATCCACGGAAGTCTCGACCCATTCCCCAGGACCGGTCTTCATGCTGAGTCGTTCTCTGACGGTCCCGAGGCCCGGCGAGGGCCCCTGGAGGCCGAAAACAGCGGAAAACCTTCGCTTGGATTTTCTCAGTGCGTTGGATCTCTGGGTGGGGCCGCAGGGGGCGTAGATGCCATGGGGCTGCTGGCCGGCGACGATGGCCCCGGGGGCCGCGGCGTGCGCGGGCCAGGCGGCCTGCCGGGCGGCAGGTGCGCGCCTCGCTGGCCCATCGACGTGAGGGTCCGCGTGCCGCGCAGGCGCCCCGTCTCTCACCGATCGGGCGTACGGTGGAGTCGCGTCGTGTCGACCGGCGGCGACCCCAGCGCGGGCGTTTAAGGTTGAACGCTGCCAGTTGCCCAGAATCGGCCCACAGTACAAATCACTAATCCAGGTCCCACTATACCCAGTTATGCCAACGCCCGAATCGAGCGCGTTCCAGGACTCGCAGAGTGCCATCTGTAAATCGGGCATGCCCCTCTACACGACGAATATTCAAAAACAGTCAACAAGTAATCTGGGGACGATTTGTTGACTGTTTTTGAGTTTTTTTGGTTGCTCTCATTATACTTTGACTTGTTTTATTGGTTAAAAAGTTCTTTCGCCCAAAATCCGCCTGTGGGGGGACATGCCCGACAGAATGCCAACTCGCAAACGTCCGAAACGTATATATGTTTGGAAGAGCGCGTTCTGTAGTCGCTTGGAGAGGGGGGGGTTTAGAACTGACCCCCCCTGCCCTACTTCTCCACTCTCCCTCTCCACGGCTGGCGACGGCGGCCGCGGGGACGACGATTTCCTTTTCTGGGCTGGCGCCGGCGCTTGCGGCTGCAGGCGGCGGCGGCGGCGAGCGTCGACGAGGACGACGGTGGTGGTGGTGGTGGTGGGTTGTGCTGGTGGTGGTGGCGGTCGTGGTGGTGGCGGTGGTGGTGGTGGTGGTTGTGGTGGTGGTGGTGTGGTGGTTTGTTGTGGTGGTGGTTGTGGAAGTGGGTGGTGGTGGTGGTGGTGTGGTGGTGGTGTGGTGGTGGTGTTTGGTGGTTGTGGTGGTGGTGGTGGTGGTGGTTTGAAATGGTGGTGGTGTGGTGGTGGTGGGTGGTGGTGGTGGTGGATTGGTGGTGGTTTGGTGGTGGTTTGTGGTTGTGGTGGTGGGTTGTGGTGGTGGCGTTGGTTTGTGGTGGTGGCGCTGGTGCTGGTGGTGGTAGCGCTGGTGGTGGTGGTGGTGTGGTGGTTTGTGGTTTGTGGTGGTGGTGGCGGGTTGTGCTGCTGGTAGTGGTGGTGGTTGTGGCGGTGGTGGTGGTGGCGTGGTAGATTGGTGGTGGTGGTGGTGGTAGTGGTGGTTGGATTTTGTGGTGGTGGTCGTGATGGCGAGTTGTGGTGGTGGAGGTTGTGGTGGTGGTTGTGGTTGTGGTGGTGGTGGTTGTGTGGTGGGTTGGTGGTGGTGGTGGTGGTGGTGGGTTGAGGCGGTTCCGCACAAGGGGTCGATGAAGAATTGCTCGAGCAGTGGACGACCTTGGATGCGCAGTCCCGCTCCGCCTCCGACGCCGCGCCATTCGACCCGCCCATCTTTCGCCTTTCCCGGAAGCGTGTCCGGCAGGCCAACAACTCATCTCCAGGCCCCGACGGCATCCCGTTCTCAGCCTGTCGCGGCAATTTGGTTTTGTCCACGTCGGTTCTCTTCGACGCCTTCGGCTCCCTCGTCTCCAACGACGGCGCGGCCCTGACGGAGTCTCTCTCCGCCGACTTCAACGCGAGCCTCCTCTTCTTTCTCCCGAAGAAGCCCTCTGGGTTTGGCCCTTCGGGTGAGGGGTACTACTCTCCGTCGGGCGTTCGCCCTTTGAACGTCACCAACACCGACAATCGTTTGATAGCGAATTCGGTGCGGCTCCTCATTGAGCCGCTGGTGGGGCCAAGGGTGTCCGCCATTCAGAGAGGGTTCATCACCGGCCGCTCCACGCTGGCCAATCTTGTCGATATCGAGGAGGCGGCGATCCTCACAGCCTGCACTTCGGACGTTGGGGGTGCCATGCTGTTCGACTTCGCGGCCGCGTTCCCTAGCATCGAGCACGGCTTCTTGAAGACCGTCTTCCGCTCTCTCAATTGGCCCAGGTGGTTGCAGAACTTCATAGACGTGATGTAGCAGGGGAGCTTCTGCGACATTGTCTTGGACGGTTCCCGCTACCGCGGCTTCGGGATCAACCGAGGCATTCGTCAGGGATGTCCTGTCTCTCCCCTCCTTTTCGCCGTTGCCGCCGACCTTTTTCTTCGCAGGTTGTGCCGTGATTTCCCCGGCCTCACTCTCCGGGCCTACGCGGACGACACCGCCCTCGTGGACCCATGCCTAATGACCCATCTGCCCCTCCTCGAGCGGTGTTTTTCGGAGTACGCTCGCATTTCTGGCTTTGCCCTGAACGTGGGCAAAACGGTTCTGATACCATTGGGCGCACTTGGCCATGACCAGATTCGCGCACATCTTCGGCGCGAGGTACCTTTCTGGGGAGGATTGGACATTGCCGATTCCGCAAAATATTTTGGATTCTATGTAGGCCCTCGCTGGGAGCACAAATCTTGGGAGGGAGTGTTCAGGAAGATGGAGGATCGAGCTTCGGTATGGGGGGACATTGGCGCCGGAATGATGCACACGGTGGAGGCGTATCGTGTGTTCATCGTCTCTGTGGTTTCCTTCGTGGCGCAGCTGGGCCCTCTCCCCGCCGCCTTCGACAGGATCGAGAAGCGCCTGATCCAGAAACTTTGTCCTGGCCCTGCAGATTGGCTCCTAGGGGACATTCGGAAACATCTTAAGCAGTTCGGTTTCCCTTACGATTTCCCGGACGTGGCGCACATCGCCTCGGTGGCCAAAGTCCGGGTCGTGCTTCATGAGGCCCACCGGACGGGAGGATTGCAGGTGATGTCAAGGGCTGCGGCCCTGCGAGCTGCCATGCAGGACTTCGACGGTATTCGCAGGCTTGGTTCACGGTGCGCCTGGGCGTCCTCCACATTCTTGTTCTCGTTGGAAAAAGCTATGCGGGACTTCGTGGCCCACGGCGAGCCCGCCCGGCCCCTCGTCGACCCCGCGCCCGAGGAGGCTCGGCGAGAGGGGTGGCAGGCACGAGCTCTTCGGATTGCCCCTCCCCCGCGGGCTGCGGCAGCGGAGCGAGCGTTACGAGGAAAATTCTTCACGCTTCGCGTATCCCCACCAGCCCATCTCACAGCAGCAACTCTCGCGAAGCATGCCGACAGTCGTGTTTTTCAGGCGTGTGTCCGCTTGGCCCCGCATATCTCCCCTGTTCCTCCTTCCTCCCGCCTCCTTGTACATCCTCCTTGTGAGGGGAGCGGGAGAAGGACGAGGCGGAGGAGGAGGGAGAGAAAGCGCTCCTCGTGATTTGAGTCGTTTGGGGTTTCTCGTCCTGGTGTGAGTCGTTCGGGCCCTTCTTCCTGGTGTGAGTCGTTCGGGCTCTTCGTGGTGTGAGTCGTTCGGGCTCTTCGTCCTGGTGTGAGTCGTTCGGGCTTCTCGTGGTGTGAGTTGTTCGGGCCCCTCATCCTGGTGTGAGTCGTTCGGGCCCCTCCTCCTGGTGTGACTCGTTCGGGCTCCTCGTGGTGTGAGTCGTTCGGGGCCCGCGTCGTGGTGTGAGTCCTTCGGGCTCCTCGTGGTGTGAGTCGTTCGGGTGCCTCGTCCTGGTGTGAGTCGTTCGGGCCCCTCCTTGTGGTGTGAGTCGTTCGGCTCTTCGTGGTGTGAGTCGTTCGGGCCCCTCGTCCTGATGTGAGTCGTTCGGGCTCCTCGTGGGGCCTCTTGGGGGCCTCTTGGAGCCTCGTGGGGCCTCTTGGGGGCCTCTTGGGGGCCTCTTGGGGGCCTCTTGGGGGCCTCTTGGGGGCCTCTTGGGGGCCTCTTGTGGGGGCCTCTTGGGGGCCTCTTGGGGGCCTCTTGGGGGGGGCCTCCTTGGGGGCCTCTTGGGGCCGCTTGGGGGCCTCTGGGGGGCCTCTTGGAGGCCTCTTGGGAGCCTCCTGGGGGCCTCTTGGGGCCATCTTGGGGCCTCTTGCGACCTCCGCAGAAGCGCAAAGGAGAGCTGCCCCCTGAGAAGGGCAAAATGGGCCCAACACCTTAGTAAAATCAATGATTCTGCTATGAGGGAAGATGAGCGCGTCCCCCTCAAAAGGCCAAAATGGGGCCCAAACCAATGTAAAATCAATGATTTCTGCTTCAAAGACGAGCAAAGGGACCAAACTCCCCCCCCCCCCCGGGGCCAGAATCCTCGTGAGGGTCGTCGTTTTTTGGCCCTCCGAGGAGTCGAAATGGACCACCCCGCCACTACTCGGGAATCCCTGTCCAGGTCCAGGGGGAGGGGGGAGGGGGAGGGGTAAACCCCTCCCCGAAGGGGAAGATAGGGGGTTGAGAACAGAGAGAGCTCGCTAAACCACTCACGCCCAAAGGGCTGGTGGGACTTGACAAATGGCGCCTCGATGTCCCTCCCCAGGCGCCGCTGCCATCGACTTGTCCAGAACATGGGGAGCATCAAGACGTTGATGCCTCCCCGGGTGCTGGCGGCGACTTTACGGGCTAATCTCAATGGTTGGGTAACTTCCAGGCGATTCCAGACGATTGGGAGATGCGTATTGGGGTGCCCAACGGCGGATGATTCGATCCAGCATTACTGCCATTGCCACGTCTTCCACGACCTTTGTCGTCGTCACCTGAGTCTGGAGCGCCCTGAGCACGACGCGGCCCTGGCAGACTTCCTTCTCATTTCCCCCTCCTCCCGCCTCCTCCGAGTTGGCGTGCCCCCCGCGGGCGGCCCACAGGCGGCCGCGCTGAGGGCGCTCAGTGTCTTTGCCCTGTTCCGAACACAATGCGAGGCGCCATGGTGGCCACTCCGCGAGCCCCCCCCTCTGACCTCTTCGTGGGTTTCGTCCGTGAGGGGATTCGTGGCCACTCGCAGGCCATGGCTTTATTCAGCTCGACGCGCAAGCGTCGGCGGCAAGATCAGTAGCTTTCCCCTCCCCTCCATTTGTCTCACTCCTTTTAGGCGTCATTTGTGAGTATTCTAGGGCACCTGGTGTCTTCTGCCCAACGCGAGGTATATTTAGCGCGGGGGGCTCATTGCAGGCGTAGTTATTCCCTCCTCTCGCTCCCCCTCCTTCCGTTCGTCGTCGTCCTCCTCCTCCTCCCTTTCCTCCTCCGCCTCATTGGAGTCAAAACTGTGTAGCTGAAGTGTCTGCGTTTTTTAGGTCACGCGGGTGCCCAGGCTGACAGGCACTCGGGCGATGACCACGATGCCTTGTTTGCCCTCCCTTCCTCCTCCCCTCGTCTCGCCTTGCTCCCGGCGCAGCGCCGATACATTTTCGTGTGAATTCGTATCGCTATAACTGCCCGAATTTCCGCCCCCTCCCCGACCGCTCGCCGGGCGTTAATTGTCTCAGGTGGCTCCTTTCCCTTTCCCCCTGAATATGGTGACTTTTACTCGGCCGGCCATTTCAGTTATTCTTGCCCGTATTTTTTTTACTTTTGGGGTGTTGTTGTAAATAGAGCTGCTGGTCAATCGCGTTACATTGCCAATCCTTCATTACCACCGGCCCGCGTGGGAGAAAAAAGTGGTGGTAGTGGTGGGCGGCGATGGTGGTGGTAGTGGTGGTTATCGTCGCTGCGTCCCCGCCGTCGCCGGCGCCAGCGCCGGCGCTGCTGGCCGCCGCCAACGCCAGCGCCAGCGCCGGCACCAGGGGGGGGTTTGAACTCCCCTCCCCCACGGCGCCACGGGGCGGGGGTGGGGTTTCCCCCCCCCCCCCCCCTTGGGATGCCTCGTCATCGTCCCCGCCGTCGGCGCTGCTGGCGCGCCTCAGGGGGGGGGGGGCTCAAAACCCCCCCCCCCCCCGGGAGGGGGGGGGGGGGGGGGGGGGAGGGGGGGGGGTTGCTGGTTTTGATCGAGCGGTGCCGAGTGTTTTTTTTTGCCGGGGGGTCCACCCACTGGTTCGAAACGGCGCCGCCGAATGGTTCGAAGGTAAACGCCCGTGACACGCGTTCCCTCATACGTTTGCTCCTCATGCGCAATGGATCGCACATCCCCCGCGGAAGATCCAGGCCATTTGCGAATCGTTACAGAAGTGGAACGCGCTTGTCGACTCTCGTCGAGCCCCAGTCGGGCAACGAATTCTATACATCCGTTGTTCTCTGGTCAGGCCCTCCTGAACCCGGGAATCCAGGAGCTGTGTGTACGCTCCCCTGGCCGAGCCAGGAGGGCGTGGCGTATACACCGCTGCTGTTAAGGATGGGCCTGACCAGGGAGCAGTGGATAATTCTAGACGCTTTTATCCCCACCTGTTCGCCTCCGTCAGACTTTGCAACGTTGCACCCCTGACCTGAGTCGGAGACAATGTGCTCACACTGGCTATCGGCTGGAGGTGCGAAGCGGGAGCGGCCGTCAACCATACATTTGGTGACCCGTTGTTTGGTTTCGTCTGGGAGCGGCCCTGCATTGAGTGGTTCAGCCTTCTGCAGTTCGTGGTCGTTCCCCTGGCAGAGCAGTCTGCAGTCAGCTCACGTCAGTACTTCGCATCGTTTTGCCCCCGAACTGCGCGTGTCGGATACGATTTGCACGCATTGGCATTGGCTGGAGGTGGCTTAGCCTCGTGAGCGCACCCCAGTGGTTCTCCTACTGCTTTGCTTTTAGCCGGACAGCTACACTTCAGATTCAGTGAGCCTTGATGAGTCAGGCCTCGTTCGCTGCACCATCGTTGGCTTGGGGTGCCGCAGTGAGCCTGTGGTAGTCGCTCGCTTTCGCTCTCTTTTTCCCGCCCCGCCTCCTGGCCTCACCGAGTATGGTTCGGTTGGAGTTTGGCACCGACAGGGCGACTTCTCCCCTGCGCTCCACCGCCGGTAGCCGCGCCTGCGTCCCCACCTGTTGGGATGTCTGGGCCGGTCTCCTGCCGACGCAGCTTGCGTCTTAATGGGGGTAATGTTGCCCCTTGCGCGTGCATTCGCCTCAGTGCCAATTTTCATCGTCACGCGCCCCGGACGTTGTGTTTGTTCCCTGTCATCCGCCTTGGAGCCGCGAGCCAAAAGTATCCCCACCATTTGGCTCCCTTCCTGCGTAAGTTGTACGGCCCCGAGATCCCCGAAAGGGGATTCCCCGCCGGCGCACCCTGGGAAGACAAACGATGGGCCGCGGCCGGGGTAGTCGGGCACTTGCTACACAGTCCCATTCACCAACGATCGTGGGCGACTTTCCTCCAGAGTGCCGCTCCGGCCCGAGGGCAGAACCCCTTCCGACACGACCTCAACGTCCTCGCGGGTTTCATCGCCAGCCTGGACGCCAGCACTCTCGCCACCACCGCCATCACTACCTGAAGGCGGGGCAGGACTCCACGGCCCCTTACGCTCGCGACGCAGACACTCCGCCAAGGGATTCCACGTTCGCCTGGCTGCAGCCGGACCCTGGGCGCACTACGGAATCGGCACACGACGGTCCCCCAGCGGCTGTTGCCCCCAGGCCCGCCCCAGTCAGCAGTGGCAACGGGCTGCCAACGCCCCGGGCAGACCGCATCCCCCCGGCGTCAGGCCCCGGCGCGACAGACCCCCTCTCCCCGGGTGAAGAGGCTTGCTCACCAACGGGCCCAGCACCCACAGTCAAGGCGGAGGTCGACGAGATTGACCACGATGGGGACAGAGGTGATGCCGCCCCCCCGTTTCCTACACCTCCCCCCAGTCGTTCCCCAGACGGCGCGACCGCGGGCCCGAGGGTTCCCACGTTCTACTTTTCCCGGAGCAGCCGGCGCAGAAACTGGAGGCACCCCCCCCTAATTATGACCCGCTGGGGGCGCTCAGCGACGCCAGGCGCCTCAGCGAGGGACCGCCACAGCGACGCCAGCCGCGAGGGGTGGCCAGTGCCAGCCCACCGCCCGTGTCGGCACAGGACTTCCCGCAGCGCCCTCCCTCACCAGCACACAAACTGGCGGACAACAGCGCCCCGGCGGGAGCGTCGGACAGCCGCTCGTCCTCCCCTCCGGGGTGGCGCGACCGTCACCCGCAGATTGGCAGTTCAGCGCGCCCGTCCCAGCCCCCCAGGCCACCCCCCTCCCCGCCAGCGCAAAACCTCCGCTCGCTAACCCCCGCGAATGGGGCCTCAAGCGGGTGTTCGATGGGCTCCTCGACCCCGTGGGGGGGGTCCAATGGAATTACAGGGAGCGGCTGGCCAACGTCGACCTTGACAAACACGCGGAGCCACCCGCTGTCAAAATCTCCAGGTTCCAAAGACCCTCGGGGGTGTATTCAGCAGCGTTTGGCATGCCTACACTCGGAAACACTCCGCTCCGAACGGCCCGATGAATGACCCCACCCTTAATCCCGAGAGCACGTGCCGCGCTTTCTTCGACGCCTGGAAGCGTTGTGGGTACGACGCATGCGTGATGGATCGTAAGCACGAGCTGCAGGTCAATTGGGACCGTGAGCGCGACAAGTGGTCAGGACAGCAGGGTGCCAGCTCCCAGCAACACAGGGGGCACGCCACCAGCTCCCGACAACCCTGGGTCTGGGCCGCATGGTCATGGGGACAGGGCTGGGATGCCGATGGCTGGCAGGCAGCGGGCAAGCGTGGTGGAGAAGATAGCGGCGACGGGCGGGGAGACAAACGCTCCCGCACATGGCTATAGGGTCTCACCCTCCCGCTGTGTCCCAGCGTACCTTATTCCGACCTCGCGTCCCTCTGTGGACGCGTTGACTCCGTCCCAGGTACCCAACCGTGCTCGCCCCGCCACTCCCGACCAGACGCCGACCTGACGCCCCAGCGGGCAGCCTACCTCCCCCTCCCCTCTTTCGTTTCCCTGGCCCCGACCAGACGGACTCACTGGGGCCGCGCCCCCGCTTCTCCTGCTTAATTTGGGCCCGTCAGGCCACGTCGGGGGCCCGTCAGGCCAATGGTTTCGTTGTCTCTCCTCTTCCGCTCGCCGTGGTCACTTTCTTCCCTGGCTCGACGTCCGACCTGTGGCTGCTGCGGGCCCGGCGTGGACCTCCGACTCCGGTCTTCGCTCGCCCTTGCCAGCCCGAACCGACGCCCACCCGACGCCCCAGTGGGCAGCCGACCGCCACTCTCTTCCGCAGACGTACTGACCTGTGGCCCAAGGGGTCCGCCGGGGCTTTGCCTCCGGCTCTCAAGGTAAAATGGGGCCCGTTAGGCCATCCCGGAACGTGTCTCGCTATTATCGCTATCCGTACATTGGGGCCCGTTAGGCCAGTTGATTTAGAGTTTCACTCACATTGTGGGCCGTGGTCACTCGCCCTCCTTGGCTCGACCTCCGACATGTGTTTGAGAGGAGCTTGGCGTTGGGCCCCGACATCGATCCTCGCCTGCACCCCCCTGGGCCTGGCACGCGCAGCATCAGCTGCAGCCGCAGCCCGGCTTGCAGGCAGTGCTCCCTCTCTGGGACCACCCCTGCCCAGCCCCCGTCGTTTCGTCCCTCCGGGTGCGGACCCCGGGTCTGCTGCATTTGGTGGCTCGAGGGACACTACGTGGCTCGGGCCCACTTGTCTCTCCTACGTCTCACCCCTGGCGTGCCAGTGAGTTCCCACGGTGGTCGCCTGCCGTGCAGGCAGGGTACCGTCCTTGGTGCCTCTCCTGCCCAGCCCCCACCGCTCCCCGTCCTTGGGGCTTGAGCTGTGGGTTTCGCTGGCAGTACTGACTTGTGGACTGCTGCTGGGGCCGCAGTCCACCTGTCCAATACCGGCCTCCGGCCTGCTGCTAGTTTTCTCACCCCTGGGGCGCGTCTCCCGCGCCACCGGGCGGCCCGCAGGGTCGGGGTGCCCCCTCCCCCCCCCCCCTGCGGTGCCTTGTTTCGGCCCTTTGCCGGGTGGCGGCTGCTCTGTCACCGTTCGGCCTCTTATTCTATGCCGCGCAACTCGCGGTTCACCCATGACCTCGTCGTGTGGTGGTGCTGTCCCTCCACAGCTCCGGCTTCGGCCTTTCCGCTCAAGTCGCGGTTCCTCATCCTGGGCTAGCGGCCGTCCCGGCATCGTCTTGTACAGCAGTCCGAGCGTGCGGATGGTCCTCGGCCTCGGCGTCCGCTCGCCCGAGGTACTCGTCCGCTTGTCATCACTTGGTGCGTCAGCCCTCGGTTGTGCCCAGTCGGGCCAGTGTTGGGTCAACCTGACACCCTCTGTCGCACAGGTACGTGGTGACCCGCGCCATTTTGGCCGCGTCGCGGCTATGCCGCTTCCCCGCACTCGTGCGTACTGCTGCCTAGGGGTCTCTCGGCTTCCGCCACCCTGGGGGTTGCAGCCTGCCAGCGCTCTCCCCTCCTGGCGACAATTCCTTGGCCGGCGGTCCTTTGGACCACCCTGGTTCTCGCGCTTCGCCGACGTCCAGGGCATCGTCTTTGCATTTATTTTTCCTACCTCGACCGACGGTTCGTTGGCCACGGCCACCCTGGTGCCCACGCAGTTGTCTGAGGTACGGTATCGCGTTTTCTCTCTCGGAGTTGTCCCTGGCCGTCGTTGACTTTCCGACATATGGCGCATCCGACGGAATTGCAGTTTTGCACGCTGGCGGTTCCCCTCAGTCTCAGTCCCTTCTGCCACCCACCTGAGGCCTCGGCCGACGCTTAGCCGTCGCCCTTCGCGCTGCTCTGCTATATTTTTCCCGCGCTTCCTCTGCCTAGTTCGTCTCTGCGTAGCCCGCTTTGACCTGACTCGCCGCCGGCGCGGTCGCCCGCGGCCGCTGACTAAAAAGTATCCCCGCCCATCCAGAAACGATGTCCAGCCGAGTCGAAGTGATCAGAGAAGTGCGGGAGCAAAGAGGTGGACGGCCGAACCGTGCGATGTTGGGAGGAGAAGAAGCAGGCTGGATGGATGGATGAGGGAGTGGGGAGATGAATTATGAATGTGATAATGATGCAGATGATGATGCTGCTTATGGTGGTGCTGATGATGATGGTGATGATGAAGGTGGTGATGATGATGATGATGATGATGATGCTGGTGGTGGTGATGATGATCTTAATGATGATGTTGATGATGAGAGTGATTCTATTGATGATGATGATGCTGAGGATGCTGGTGATGCTGGTGATGAGGAGGAGGATGTTGAGGAGGTATATGATGATAGGGGGAGAGGAGGAGGAGGAGGAGGAAGAAAAGGAATATGAGGAATGATGAGCAGGAGGAGGAGGGCGAACAAACGGGCAAGAGGTCTCTTGGATGCTTTTTTTTCGGAACCTCTTGGTATATCGCTTTGGCGTTTCTTGGTGGCCTCTTGGGACGTCTTAAGGGTTTGTTGGCGGTCCTGGGGGGCTCTTGGGCGTCTTGGGTGCCTCGGGGGGGCTCTTGGAGCGTCAGGGGGACATCTTGGGTGCCTCGGGGATCCTCTTGAAGCCTTTCGGGAGCCTCTTGGGGGGGTCTTGGGAGCCTCTTGGAGGCCTCTTGGGGCCGTCTGGGCGCCTCTTGGGGCCCTCGTGGGGCCCTCTTGGTGCGCTTTTGGGAGCTTGAGGGGCGCTCTTGGGGCCATCTAGGAGGAGATCCATCAAAGAAGGGGGGGTCCTTAATTAGCGCCCCCCCTCAGGAGCCCCAAGAATCACCTCCTGGGCCCCTCGTGAGGCGATCTTGGAGCGCTCTTGGTTGCGCTTGAGGCCGTTTTGGGGCTCTCTTGGGCTTCTTGTGGGGTCCTCATGGGCCCTCTTGGACTGCAGTGGGCAAACCACATTGAGTGTCCTTAGGTGGTGGAGGGATTTTGTCTTCTTCGGGGCCCCCTTGGGTAGCCCTTTGGCCACTTGGAGCCGTCTTGGGGCCTCTTGGAGCATCATGGGAGCCATCTTGAGTGATCTTGCGCTATCTTGAGCCATCTGGAGGTTATCTTGGGCTCTCTGAGGCTCTCTTGAAGCAATCTTGGGCCATCTTGGACGCCCCAACGCGTCGCGAAGTGCCCCGTCCAGGTCCAGGGGTAAGGGGTAGGGGTAGGGGTAAACCCCTCCCCGAAGGGGAAGAATGGGGGTTGGAAGAGGAAGCTCCCTAGACCACGCCCAGAGGGCTGGTGGGATTATATGTCGATTTCGTCGCCCTACCCAGAGGGAGTGCAGGCTGCCCTCTCGGCCGGCGCGAGGGTGGCCCTCGATTTGACGACGGCCGCGGTGTTGGAGCCAGCTGGGGTGCTGAGACGGCCCACAATTGGCAGCAGAGCTCAGGATCGACTGAATGAGTCAGATCGGCGATTGACATGAATGGGGTCGGCGGAAATCGGCAGCCAAGTCGGGAGAAGCCGAATCGGCGGAAATCTGTAGGCCAGTCAGGCCTCCACTGAGAGCCCCGAATCCAACTTGGAATCGGAAGTCGAAGCGAATCGGAATTGGAGTTGATCGAAAGCGAATCTCAGCGAGTTGGAGGAGCGAATCTCATCGAATCATTGGAGAATGAATCCACAGCTGGGCGCGGCTCGAAAAGCTGGTCAGCTTCGACCCCAGGAGGGGTCCTGGGGTAGATTCTGAGTGGGGTTGCCTTCATTCCCCCTTCTTGAAAGATTTTCTCTGGGCTCATGCAGCTCGTACCGCCTTGGTCGCCTTAAACCAAGAGGCAGTGTTTCTATCCCCTGGCGATCATGTGGGTGACCAGGGGGGGAGGGGGGTGGAGGGGGCGACGGGGCCAGTCACATTACGATTCGCGCCGGCGCCTTCCAGGAGTGCTGGAAATGGCTAATTCCCAGACGGCGCCAGCGCGAGTCGTGCGATGAGCAGGCGGGATGGGGGAGGGGGGGGGGGCGGGGCCAGTCATGGGCGCCATCGTGAATCTGAAAACGGGCTCCAAGATGGACGATGGCCAAGACCAACGCCGACGCGTCCGTGATCAGTGCTGGTCGTGGCCCTCGCTTTCGTCGCCACCGTGGGCCAGGGGCACCTTGGGCAGCACCCGCCCCGGCCCTCGAAGGTACCCAGCGCGCAGGGCCCTCCTGCTGCCCCCGCTGGCCGACGACGCGCAGGTCGGGCTGGAAAGGGAGAGTAGCAATGGCACGCCGCAGGGGGTCAGCATCGTCTCACCCATCCACATCCCCACTGGGCCAGGGTAGCTCCGCCCCGCCATTCCCCCCCTCAATTGAGCGACGGAAGAAAACGGGGTCGCCTGCGCCGACATTCGCGCGTACGCTGCTCGCGTAAGGTCGCGCGTGAGCGCCCTCGTCTCCAATGTAGCATGCCGCGCTGGTGGCCCGCGTATGCCGCCGCGTAAGGTCGTTATGTCATCTCGCGTAAGACCCGTTTCTCATCGTCGCTCATCCATCCGCATTCCCACGGGGCCAGGGTATCTCAGCCCCAGCATTCCCCTCCAATTGGGGATAGGTCATCCCAAACCCCAAAGGAACAGCCTATATCCCCATCTAGAAGGCTAAATCGGCCAGTGGGGCCCAGGCCGCGCCGGTAGGGGGGGGGCGCTTGGCCCCAATCAGCCGAGAGGCTTGCGACGGCAAAACAATCAGTGATCGAACACGTGGAGCGAACACGTGATGTGACCGAACTTCTGATAGAACTTGGATATCGTATTTCTTTTGAACGAAAAGTCTGGTCACACTCAGGCACTTGTCGATCAATTCGGGCGCCAGTTTCGGTCACATTCGGGAAGATTTTCGGGTACAGTTTAGGTCATTACACCCCCCTGATCGAGACGAGGCTTTGTGAAGATTGTCAATGGCACGCTGCAGTGGGGACCCATCACTGCCTGTTACTCAAGAGAGGCTTGATTACGCCGTTCCGTCGACCCGCAGAAGAGGACATGTGCGGCTTCCCATTCGTGTGTGCTGTTTGACACTTCCCGTCGTGCTGCCTGTATGTAGCTGTTGCTGACTCGCCTTCCTCTTCCTCAGCCTCTGTTGTGGGGCTTGTTGGTGGCCGTCTGGAGTCCTAGGGGGGTGGCCTCTTGATGCCGACAAGGGGAACCCATCAGCCTGCCACTGTGGAAGAAGCACACGGCTTTCGGACGAGAGTGGATGAGCAGCACGCTGGTGAGCTCCAAACGGCGGCGTGTCGTTGAGATCCTTCGGTCGTTGAAAGTATGACTCTGTGGATTCCCGTGCTGCAATCTGCTTTGGGCGCCTGCCAATTTTTCAGATATCGAGTGGCTCTCCCTCGTGCTGCCTCTTTCGCTGGCGGGCGGAAACCCAATCTACTTTTAGCGCCTTCGTTCTTCATGTTTGTACCCACTTCTTCCGACCGATGGGTGCCGTTGAACCGCTCCCACTTACGTTCCGACCAGGATTTCCAAGCGAATCCAGCCGTGGAGGGCCCCGCAGAAGGCCCAAAAGAGGATTTCGAAGCGAATCCAGCCGTGGAGGGACCCCCAGGAGGCCCCAACGAGGCAAGAACGAGGAAATGGCACCGGTACCGGTGTCTTTTCCTCCTCCCCTGAGCCACAATCCCTCCACGATCCCTGTTTGAAAAGACGATGGATCAGCGCTCCCGAGGCCATGATCCCTCTTAGCAAAATGTGGATCCGTGCTCCCGAGCTTCCAGGACGGCCTGGGCAGGCAACCAAGGCCGCGAGGATTGCACAAGAAGACGTCTCCAAGACTCGAAACGCGGCTGAGGTCTGCGCGGATGCTTGGATCGGCGCTGGGCCCCCCTGGCTGCGACTCCGCCGCCGCCCCTGTTGCTCTCCGCGCTCCAGTAAGGGGGTCCCAGCGCCGATTCAAGAACTCCGCGCGGGCCTCCGAGAAAAGCATGTTTACGCCGCTCATTGTTCCTCTAACGACGGCCCAAGATGGCCCGCAGCGCTGGTGAGCTCCCAACCGCATGATCTGACAGCTGGCACCCATACTAAAGCGACCCCCATATTTTTCGGTGTGGAATTCTGAGGTGGAATTCTGGGCTGGCTATGGGTGCGTGCTGTCGCATGGGGGTCCCAGCTCGAACGAGAGCCCCCTTCGGGGTCCGACGACTAGCATTTGCATTTACAGTGCTTCATCGTCTTACATTTCCCCATTCCTTATCCATATAGGTTTGTATGTTGTTCTTCCAACAATACTGGCGCGAGATGTTCCAGTTACCAGACGTGTGGGTATTTCGGATTGTCGAGGCTGACGTGGCCAGGATCGGTGTTGGTGCGCAGTGGGGTTCCCTTCTGGCTTCGGAGGCGCTCGAGTCTCTTCCCGACGCCGTTGCCATCGCTCTGGGGGGGTCCTCTCAGGAGGCTTGGTGCCGGACGGGCCTAGAATCGAGACAAGTCCGGCCCAGAGCGTTGCAGAACGCTCTCAGAGCGTACAGGAAGGCCGCGGCGCCCGAACCCCCCCCACCCCCCGGCCGTTTCTCAGAGATTTCCGATTTGCATCGGTCCAGTTCTGTTTCTCTTCTGCCTTCGTCTTAGATCTGGGGGCCCACTTCGAGCGGGCGCAGGTCGGGAGGACGGGCCCCACAGTCCACAACAAAGAGGGCGGCCAGGGCAGTCCTGCGCCCGCGTTGACACCCAGCGGCGCTCCAAGCGCGGGCGGTGGAGGCTGAGCGCTGCCAGTGGCCCTGCCAGGCTGAGCGCGGGCGGTGAAGGCTGGGCGCTGACTTCTTGGCTCGCATGCATGCCTCACCACACACACACTTAGTATTTTGGAGGCCACGGCCTCGCTCACCTGGTCTCGAATAGGCCCGGACTGCTGTCCGCATTGGTGGTCGTTCGTTCGTTGGTTCGTTCGCTGCCAGTGGCAGTCGGCCGGTATCGAACGACCCTCGGCCACGCGAAGAGGGGATCAACATAGCTTCTGGGGGCGGGGGGAGGGTGGTCAGAGGAGGAAAAGGCGCCGATACCGCTGCTCGTCCTGTGGAGCCCTCGTCACCACGGCTGGATTCTCCTCGAAATTCTTGTCAGAACGCGCTCCTGGAGAGGTCTGGGGAGCAGCGGTATCGGTATTTTGTCATCGAGAATACGCCTAACCTTAATAACACAGTGAAGACGTGGCCTCACTTAGGTCCTCGTCTTTGCATTAGGGATGATCGAGTTGGGCGGTTTGGTTCGACACACCTGCAGAGAAGGCCACGCATCCCTGATGCTGCCCTCCTAACTCAAGGTCCCCTCCCAAAGGGTTAGGGGGTCCCGTTATTGCAAATCATCCTGCCTTCGTCTTAGCCTGGTGCTGTCCTTTGCATCACGGCCAGCGGCGTGGCGCCGGCCCTCCCCCCTGCGCAGGGCCTCCCCGGCGACCCCTCCGCCCGCGGCGAGGGCGCCCGGCCCGCACGCCCCGGCAGCTCCCCGGATGGCGAGGGCGCCAGGCTGGGCGTTGTCCACGCGTCACCGAGGGTGTTCCGCTACTCGGAAAGTGACTACAGCGGAGGCCAGTCCACAGTGGGGGCCCGACCACAAGAAATTCCCAACAAGAAACCCAACCCTGAGACCCCCAGGACGTCCATTGATTTTTGGTGTGGGAACGTCGCGCTTTCCACAGCACGGCCATCGAAACCCAAGAAACCCAGGGCACCCTGGAGGCAAGCAGGGTGTTTCTTGGCATGGGTCTCCACTGCACTCGCAAACGTCCGGACCAAAAACAGTCTTCCTATGTATATATATATGGTGGATCGTAGATCCCCCGCTGCGGATCCAGGCCATTTGCGAGTAGTTGATTCGCGAGTAGTGGAACGCGCTTGTCCTGCGCGCAAACGGGGGGTACGGGGGAGGGGGGCATGCTTCTTAGGAGCACCCCTGCTTCTTAGAGGGCGTGGGCGTTGTCTGTAGATGTCAGGCCCGCGCCTTCTAACAAGCAGGCTGCTTCTGAGAAGCCTGCCCCCCTTCCCCTGTCCCCTTGTGCGCGCCGCCAAGGGGAGCTCTGGGAGAGGTCATGGTGATGATACGTTGCAATATTCAGAGGAGGAAAAGGCGCCCATTCCGCTAGCCCTCCTTCGCTGTCTCCTTTATGGGCCTCCTGGGATGCCCTCGTCGCCCCGGCTGGATTCGCCTCGAAATTCCATTCAGAACGCGCCCCTGGAGAGGTCAGGGGAGCATCGGTATCGGTACCTTGTGGTTTCCCCAAAGATGTCCAATGTTTCCAGGATTTCCAAGATGCCCAGATGTTCCAGTCGGATGCCCAGGAGATCTTGGAGCGCATCCTGTGCCAATCTTATCATGACATAACTCTCGTCCTATAGGTGCGCTGCCACGCGATTTGGGTCGGAGTCTGCGGGTTCGTTGGACAAGGTTGGTTTCGCTAGACCTGAGGCCCCGCAAGCCCGTCCTGAGGCCCCCCATCTCGACCTGAGGCGCCCCAGCCAGCAGCCGTCAAAAGCACCCTTCTTGAACCAGACCTTCTCGACGTTACCAGTAAAGGAAGAGTAATTGCATAAACGTGTACTTTCGACGACCCGCGCGGATTTCTTGGACCGGCGCGTGGGCCCGCTGGCGGCGCTTCTGGCGCCGCCCCTGGCGCGATCCGCGCGCCACCGAAGGAGGGCCAGCACCGATCCAAGAACTCCCCGCGGACCTCCGAAAGCTCATGTTTACGCAGCTCTTTGCTCCTTACTAGCAAGCCGCTCTGTGGTTGCTCGGGAGTTTCTGTATATAGAGAGAGGAAGAAGGGACGTGTGCTGGTGGGCGAGAGGAGTGTGAGCGGGAGGCGGCGGTGCGCGGGTGAGGATTGAGCCAGGGCGACAGGAGATTGGGCTTGTGCGTGTGAGCGAGCGGGAGCTCCAGCTTGGAATACGCCCGGGTCGGCTCTTGTAGGCGGGCCCATTCTTCGTGCGCCGCGGGGCAGGTTGACGTGAGTTTTCAAGACAAACTCCCTCAAAATAAGTGGGTCTTTGTTTTCTCTGGACATACCTGCGCATGAGAACACCTCACCCCCGCTTTCCTCTTCCTTTTCGCATCACACTCATCATCATCCTCATCCTTATCCTCATCATCATCAGCGTCATCATCAGCATCATCATCATCATCGTCAGCGTCATCATCATCATCACCATCATCGTCATCGTCATCATCATCATCATCATCATCATGATCATCAGCATCATCTTCATCATCATCACCATCATCATCATCAGCATCATCATCACTGTCATCATCAGCATCATCATTCCTATCACAATCACCAGCAGCCAGCACCAGCAACAGTACTATCGTCATAATTCCGCACATCCTAAGTGTGTTTCTTGTTTTCTCTGGACTCCCCGCGTAGTCCTCACCTCACCTCACCTCGCACCATCACCATGACCATCATCGTCAGCATCATTATCATCATCACCACCATCATCAGCATCAGCATCAGCGTCATCAGCAGCAGCATCATCATCAGCATCACCACGATCATCATCGTTGTCATCATCAGTATCGTCTTTTTCATCATCATCATCACCATCATCATCATCATCATCGTCATCATCGTCATCGTCATCATCATCATCATCATCATCAACAGCACCATCATCATCACCATCATCAATCGTAGCATCATCGTTATCGTCGTCGTCATCGTCGTCACCACCACGCTCACCCACTCACCATACAGGCACACACCCTCTCAGATTGATGAAGTCTCGAGCGAGACCTCGTCGGTGAGCGAAAAGCGAGGAGGTCTCGAGCGGGAGCCCCTTCCCCATGCCCCCCCCCCCCCGCTTCATTGTTGTATTCCGAGCGGGTCGTCAGCCGACCTGTAACATTCGTAAGTGTTGGATTCCTGAACCCTGAGTTTGGAGGAAATCTCGGGCGGGAGCCTCATCTGTGATTGAACCGCCAGGAATCTGGAGCGGAAGCCCCCCCCCATTGGGGCCCCCACTTCATTATTGCAATCCGAGCGGGTCACCGACAAACTTGTAACGTTCGTCACGTTTGGGCTCTTGATGCTTGGGGACGTATCGAGTAGGAGCCTCGTCTGTGAGTGAATCGCGCGGACATCTCGTGCGGGAGCCCCGTCCCTATGGGCCTCTCACTTCATGGTTTCAATCCGAGCGGGCCATCGGCAATACTGTATCTGTCGTCATGTGTTGGCTCCTGATGACTGGGTCTAGAGGAGGTTTAGAGCGGGAGCCGCGTTTCTGAGTGAGGCGCGCGGAAGTCTCGAACTGGAACCCCCTCCCGATGGTGTTTCCACTTCATGTTTTCAATTCGAGCGGGTCATCGGCAATATGATATGTGTCGTCATTGTGTGGTTCCTTGTGTCTCAGTCGGGAGGAGGTTTTGAGTTGAAGCCTCGCTTGTGAGTGAGCCGAGAGGCAGTTCCGAAGGGCAGCCCCTTTCCCAGGACCCCCGCCTCATATGAGTATTCGACAGCTGTCTTGTTCTTGTTTCGGCGCGAAGCGGCATTGCGGCGTCGGAGCGGCTCGCTCCGCGCAGCGGAGGACGAGGAAGAGGGGTGAGAAGGAGGTGGAGGCATGATGATGTTGATGATGATGATGATGATGATGATTGTTGGTGATGATGTTGCTACTGATTGTGGTGATGATGATGATGCTGTTGCTGAGTATGAAGATGCCGATGGTGATGATGCTGATGCTGATGCTGATGATTCTGATGCTGATGGTCATAACGCTGCTGGTGCTGGTAATTAACGAGGATGCTGATGCTGATGATGCCGCTGATGATGCTGATGATGCTGACGCAGATGCCGATGCCGATAGTGATGGTGATGACGATGTTGATGATGATGCGGCTGATGAGGATGATACTGATGATGCTGATGCTGCTGTTGCTGATGCTGCTGCTGATACTACTGATGCTGATGATGATGCTGATGCTAACGATGCTGGTAATGCTGATGCTGGTGATGATGCTGCTGATGCTGTTGATGCTGCTTCTTCGGATGATGATGTTGATGCTGATGCTGATGCTGATGATGATGATGACGATGATGATGATGATGATGATGATGATGATGATGATGATGATGATGATGATGAGGATGACAGTGATGATGCTGCTGCTGCTGCTGCTGATGATGATGATGATGATGATGATGATGATGATGCTGATGATGCTGACGATGATGATGATGCTGATGATGATGGTGATAGTGATGGTGCTGATGAATATGATGGCGATAGTGATGCTGATGCTGATTCTGATGATGATGACGATGCTGACGATGATGGTGATGCTGCTGATGCTGATGCTGCTGATGACGCTGCTGATAATGATGACGTTGCCGTTGATGACGGAGCTGCTGATACTAATGATGTTGATGTTGCTGATGATGATGATGATGGTTATGATGCCGATCATGATGATGCTGGTGATGATGATTAATTATCATGATGACGATGCTGATGACGACGATGATGATGATAATGAAGACGACGAATATTCCGACGACGACAATGCACAACAACGTTCACAACGTGACGAACTATCATACGACGACGAATATTACTACGAAGAAGACTAATAGTGATAACGCGAAGGCGAGCAATACTACCAAAACTATAACTCATACTATAATTTGTATTAGTACCACTAATACTACAGACGAGCCATACGCACACTATCACAAATAATAGTGGTCGTAGTATTAATACAGGGAAGACGAATATCATCATATTATGACTACGGAAAATAATGCCAACACTAATAAGACCAATTATATGAATAATGCTAATACGGAACTAGACTAATGCGAACATTAAGAAGAAGAGGAGGAGGCGGAGGAGGACGAGAAAGAGGAAGAGGAATAGGAGGAGGAGGGGGTGGAGGAGAAGACAGGAGGAGGCAGAAGGAGACAGGAAGAGGCAGAAAGAGGCAGGAGGAGGCAGGAGGAGGCAGGAGGAGGCAGGGGGAGGCAGGAGGAGGAGGAGGCAGGAGGAGGTAGGAGGTAGCAGGAGGAGGCAGGATGTGGCACGAGGAGGCAGGAGGAGGATGCAGGAGGAGACAGGAAGAGGCAGGAGGAGGCAGGAGGAAACAGGAGGAGAGGAGGAGGAGGAGGAGAAGGAGGAGGAGGGGAGGAGGCGGAGGAGGAGGCAGGAGGTGGCAGGAGGAGGCAGGAGGAGGCAGGAGGAGCAGAGATGGGGTTCGGGGCAGGAGGAGGCATGATGATGAGGATGGTTCTGCTGCTGCTGTGAGATGGAGGAGGGAAGGAGGAGGAGGAGGAGGAGGGAGGAGAGGAGGAGGAGGAGGAGGAGGATGCAGAAGGAGAAGGAGGAGGAGGCGAGAGGCGGGGAGGAGGAGGAGGAGGAGGAGAGGAGGAGGAGGAGGAGGAGGAGGAGGAGGAGGAGGTGGCGGAGGCGGAGGAGGCGGGGGAGGAGGAGGCGGTGGAGGAGGATGAGGAGGAAGAGGCTGCTTGAGGTGGCGAGGAGCAGCAGGCGGAGGCAGGAGCAGGAGGAGGAGGAGGAGGAGGAGGAGGAGGAGGGGGACCAGGCGAGGAGGGAGCAGAAGGAGGAGGAGGAGGAGGAGGCGGTGAAGGTGCCCAGACATCCTCCGATCTGATTTTCAACCTGCGGCCCCAGAGGCCCCGACCCCTTTCCCGGGGGTGTTTCTGTTGTCCCGGATGCAGTTTTGATGGTTCCGGGGCCCAGTAAGGGGCCCCAAAGGCCGAATTCTAGGAGAAACGGCCGGATTGTCAAAGCACATCCTCGGAGATCTGTGGGAAGGCGAAGGGCAAGCTAGGTGCGTTCGCGCCAAGTCTGACATCCTATCCCTGCTTCCCATCCCCTTCCACTGCGCTGATATTTTCTCTACCCGCGGACGCGTGTCATAGCCGACCTGGAACTCCAACCAAAGAAAGAACACGTCGTGCAATGCGCAATCGGGGGGAGGAGGAGCGGGCGGATGAGCAGGCCTTCACAGCCAACAGTTGCCCCCCCCTGCAGGGCGGATGAGGTGGCCTGCTGCCGACGCACCCTGCGCGGCGCCGCCGCCGCGGCGCTGCTGTGCGGGGCCCCGGGCGAGGAGCCGGGCGAGGCTCGCGACGGGGGGCACTTTGTGGTACCCCAGCGGTAGCGAGGTAGCAACCTGATGCTCCAGGGAGGGAGATGGGGTCGGCACGTTCGGGGACCCCGTATAGGAAAGATCAAGGCGTCGCATGTCCTAAGAGGTGTGCATATCCTAGCTATGCCAAGCCTGCGGGCCTGAGGCGAGGCGGCTCTGAAGCTTCAGCGAGCGTGCTGCGACAGGCGCGCGCGCGCACGTTGGGCCGCGAGAGAGCTGTGACGCAGTGTTGGGCCCGCGTCGAGGCTCCGTGTACCGCTGGAGACGTGCGCCTGCAGCAGGGAGCGACGGAGCCGTCGTCCGGAGAAGGAGTGTCATCCAGAGTCGGGCCAAGAGAAGTACAGTGGAGACCCATGTCAAGAAACACCCTGCTTGCCTCCAGGGTACCCTTGGTGTCTTGGGTTTCGATGGTTTTTCTTTAGGTTTCGTTCCCACACCAAAAATCAATGGACGTCCTGGGGTCTCTTGATTGGGTTTCTCGTGGAAGGTTTCTTGTGGTTGGGCCCCTACTGCATGCACGTGTCCGTAGCCATTTCGGCTCAAGGTGCCATTCATCTTCCGAGAGCCCCGCTGCAGCAGCCTCAGCGCCCTTCCCTGATTGCATCGTCATGTCCTACAGCTTTGGTGGGGTTCGCAGCGGAGGCCTCGGCGGAGGCCTCGGCGGAGGCCTCGGCGGAGGCCTCGGCGGAGGCTACGGCGCCGGCGGCGCCTACGGCACAGGCGCGTACGGCACCGGCGGCGCCGGGTGCCGCGGCACTGGCGGCGCGGTCGCGCCGTACGGCGCCGGCGGCGCGTACGGCGCCGGCGGCGCGTACGGCGCCGGGGGCGCGTACGGCGCCGGAGGCTCGGACTGCTGCGTCACGGGCACAGGCTGCGGCGCGGGCTCAGGTTGCGGCTCCGGCTCCGGCGGCGGCACGATCCTGAGCTACGTGGGCCCGGGCGGCGACTACGTCCAGGAGACCAGCTACAAGTACGTCGGTATGGGCGCGGGGGAGTTCGGAGCGGTCCGGATCCCTGGGCGCGGCCCGAACTTCTGCCTGATCTGCCTCGTGCCCCTGGGGCTGTCGCTCCTCCTGCTGCCCCTCCTGCTCTTCGCTATGGCGCCGGGCTCGACGACGACCACCACCACGATGACGACGACCACCGCCCCAGTGATCATCACGACCACCCCGCCGCCTGACACCACCACTGAGAGGACCACCACCACGAAGGCCACGACGGCTGCACCGCCCCCGCCCCCGCCGCCGCCGCCGCCGCCTCCGCCGCCTCCCCCGCCTAAGCCGACCGAGCCGCCGACCACCACGAAAAAGGAGATCAACTGCGGCGAGGGCGACGCTGTGTCTTGGGACGTGCCCAAGAAGGTATACTGTTGCCTGCACGAGGGCAAAGGCTGCCCGACGACGCCCGCTGCGCCCAGCACCATGCCGGCGCCGGTCGTGCCCGTCGCGCCAGTGGTGACAACAGCGATGAGCACCACGTCCCCGTGCCCGATTGATTGCAACGCCGGCTACAACGACCTCGACCCTCTGCAGTGGGTGCGCGGCTGGTCCGGCGAGAAGAAGATGTATTGCTGCAAGACCGCCAACAAGGGCTGCCCCTCGGAGCTGCCCCCGCCCTCGGGCCTCCCGCAGGGCGACGCGCCCCCCGAGGATGACAAGAGCCAGTACGACTGCGACGCGGGCTACCACCACTGCATGCACTGCCTGGAGCTCTCGTGGTCCCCGAAGAAGATCTCCTACTGCTGCGCGAAGGAGCACAAGGGCTGCAAGGGCGAGGAGCCGGAGTGAGGAGGCCGCTCGTCCCCATGCAGGGCCGCCTCCGCCAATCCTCAGGCAGTGGCCAGGTGTCCTGGCCCGCCTGCAGGCCCACCAACCAATCTTCTCAAAGCCTCCCGTGCTTCGTACGCAATGGTCTGGAAATCTCGCCGGCACCCCCGCGCGCCCCGCGGGCACCTCGGGGGTTGTTTGCTCTCTTTTGCGGAGAGGGGGAGGGGCCCTCTGGCCAGGCGAGGTGCGGCGCGGGCGGGAGGCAAAGCTATTCCCGCCCGCGCCCGGGGTCTCTCGGGCCAGGCCTCCCGCTCCTCCAGCTGGTCTTGGTGCTCCTCCTGCCGCACCTGCTGTTGGTAAGGTGGTGCCAGTGTGGACAGGCGCGGACTGGCAAGCTCAAATCGTCGGATGCCTGGATCTGGTGTCGTCCAGCAAAATAACAGAAGCAGTATGCACGTGCACCGATCCTGTCCAGGCCCTTCCTGGGCCCAGGATCGGTGTGCATGCCTCCCTGGCCCAGGAGAGCGTGTGCACCGATCCTGGGCTCAGGATGGTCCTGGGCCCAGGATCGGTGCATGTGCATCGCAGGCGAACTGTCTCCCCCACCCCCGGACGCTCCGACGAAGACCGAAGCCGCTCAGAAAGGAGCCCTCTGGCCAGGCGAGGTGCACGGCAAGAGGCAACGCTATTCCCGCCCGCGCCCGGGGTCTCTCGGGCCAAGGCCTCCCGCTCCTCCAGCTGGTCTTGGTGCTCCGACGCCTGCACCTCGCTGTCTGGTAAGGTGGTCCCGCTCAGTGTCTTGGACAAGGTGGTGCCAGCAGGCGCGGACTGGCAAGCTCAAATCGTCGGATGCCTGGATCTGGTGTCGTCCAGCAAAATAACAGAAGCAGTATGCACGTGCACCGATCCTGTCCAGGCCCTTCCTGGGCCCAGGATCGGTGTGCATGCCTCCCTGGCCCAGGAGAGCGTGTGCACCGATCCTGGGCTCAGGATGGTCCTGGGCCCAGGATCGGTGCATGTGCATCGCAGGCGAGCTGTCTCCCCCACCCCCGGACGCTCCGACGAAGACCGAAGCCGCTCAGAAAGGAGGGACACCCTGGGATACACCCCAAGGGGTCTGTTCGGACGCACCCTCACCGAGGATGGACGCCCCCAGTCGCCTATCCCAGGATGGGGCCCCCAGATTCCTGGTCCATCCGAGAGCCCCACGAAGCCTGGGATAGGGGTCGACCTACGTATCCCGTGTGATGTGCCCACCGCTCCTTCTTCTGCAGAGGAGGCGTCTCTGCGCCGCCTTGCCTGGCCAGGGCCGCCCCCCCCTGGGCCCAAGCCGGACGGTGTCTTGGCGATTTCAGGGGGCCGTTTCCTTTCCGACAGAGCGAAGGACCACGACAGCAGAACGATTTACCTCGAGCCCTGGTCTGCACACCCGTCCTCTTTCTGCAGAGGCTGATCGGCAAGAGCAGTGACTACCCCCTTGACCCCTGGGGAGGGCACCCAAGTGAGGAGCGCCAAGAACATCAGGGAGAAGGGGGGGCCCTCTGTCCTGCAGATGCACCGGGGCCACACCGCCCAGCTCTGTCATCCCTGATGCGAAGACGGGGATCGCAGCGAGGCCGCGCGTGCACCGTGTCGTCAGGGTCAGGGGCGCTTCTGCCCTCCCGTGCGAGGAGGCGCCCGTGCGCCGCCGCGCCTGGCCCACGGGCCGCCCCACGGCTCCCGGGCCGTCGGCCAGGGGGCGCGGCGCGCGCGCGTTCGCCGCGGCGGGCCGAGGCGCTCCCGCGGCGCGGGGCCCCCGAGGCCTGCGAGGGCCCAGGACGTGTGGGAAACGACGGGGGGGGGATCCTGGAAGCTGGGTCGACTCCCTGGGCCCTCCCAAAAATAATTGAAGAAGAAGCAGAAACGCTGTAGACGTGGACTCTTGGCGCTCCGCGCGGATTCCCTGGATCCGCGCTGCGGCCGCCCCGGCGGCGCCTCCAGCGCCGCCCCTGGCGCGCGCCAGGGAGGGCGCGCGTTGTTTGTTCTTCTGTGGATTCGCGTCTTCCTGGGCCCCTCTAACATGGGCGATGACCAAGATCACCGCTCGGCGCTTTGGTGGTCACTATTGGGGGGTCACCAGTCCCAGTGTAGGCGAATGGGAGAACACCCTCCTGCTCTCCCACCCATGGTACCAAACGGGTAGGAGACTAGGCTCTCTCATTCTCCCACCCGTGGCCCCGAGCGAGTATGAGAGCAAACGAGTAGGAGAACGCGTCATCATTCGAACCTTGGACTCACAATGTCGGAACCGCGTGGGGTCGCCCACGGTCGTGTTGCCTACCACTACCGCTACAACTGTTGATGCCGCTATTGCTATTGATCGTGCTACGTACTTCGGCTTCTACTGCTACTGCTATTCCTGTTTCTCGCGGAAGGTTTCTTGTGGTCGGGCCCCTACTGCATGCGCGTGTCCGTAGCCATTTCGGCTCAAGGTGCCATTCATCTTCCGAGAGCCCCGCTGCAGCAGCCACAGCGCCCTTCCCTCGTTGCATCGTCATGTCCTACAGCTTTGGTGGGGTTCGCGGCGGAGGCCTCGGCGGAGGCCTCGGCGGAGGCTACGGCGCCGGCGGCGCCTACGGCACAGGCGCGTACGGCGCCAGCGGCGCCGGGTGCTGCGGCACTGGCGGCGCGGTCGCGCCGTACGGCGCCAGCGGCGCGTACGGCGCCGGCGGCGCGTACGGCGCCGGCGGCGCGTACGGCGCCGGGGGCGCGTACGGCGCCGGAGGCTCGGACTGCTGCGTCACGGGCACAGGCTGCGGCGCGGGCTCAGGTTGCGGCTCCGGCTCCGGCGGCGGCACGATCCTGAACTACGTGGGCCCGGGCGGCGACTACGTCCAGGAGACCAGCTACAAGTACGTCGGTATGGGCGCGGGGGAGTTCGGAGCGGTCCGGATCCCTGGGCGCGGCCCGAACTTCTGCCTGATCTGCCTCGTGCCCCTGGGGCTGTCGCTCCTCCTGCTGCCCCTCCTGCTCTTCGCTATGGCGCCGGGCTCGACGACGACCACCACCACGATGACGACGACCACCGCCCCAGTGATCATCACGACCACCCCGCCGCCTGACACCACCACTGAGAGGACCACCACCACGAAGGCCACGACGGCTGCACCGCCCCCGCCCCCGCCGCCGCCGCCGCCGCCTCCGCCGCCTCCCCCGCCTAAGCCGACCGAGCCGCCGACCACCACGAAAAAGGAGATCAACTGCGGCGAGGGCGACGCTGTGTCTTGGGACGTGCCCAAGAAGGTATACTGTTGCCTGCACGAGGGCAAAGGCTGCCCGACGACGCCCGCTGCGCCCAGCACCATGCCGGCGCCGGTCGTGCCCGTCGCGCCAGTGGTGACAACAGCGATGAGCACCACGTCCCCGTGCCCGATTGATTGCAACGCCGGCTACAACGACCTCGACCCTCTGCAGTGGGTGCGCGGCTGGTCCGGCGAGAAGAAGATGTATTGCTGCAAGACCGCCAACAAGGGCTGCCCCTCGGAGCTGCCCCCGCCCTCGGGCCTCCCGCAGGGCGACGCGCCCCCCGAGGATGACAAGAGCCAGTACGACTGCGACGCGGGCTACCACCACTGCATGCACTGCCTGGAGCTCTCGTGGTCCCCGAAGAAGATCTCCTACTGCTGCGCGAAGGAGCACAAGGGCTGCAAGGGCGAGGAGCCGGAGTGAGGAGGCCGCTCGTCCCCATGCAGGGCCGCCTCCGCCAATCCTCAGGCAGTGGCCAGGTGTCCTGGCCCGCCTGCAGGCCCACCAACCAATCTTCTCAAAGCCTTCCGTGCTTCGTACGCAATGGTCTGGAAATCTCGCCGGCACCCCCGCGCGCCCCGCCGGGGGCACCTCGGGGGTTGTTTGCTCTCTTTTGCGGAGGGGGGGAGGGGCCCTCTGGCCAGGCGAGGTGCGGCGCGGGCGGGAGGCAAAGCTATTCCCGCCCGCGCCCGGGGTCTCTCGGGCCAGGCCTCCCGCTCCTCCAGCTGGTCTTGGTGCTCCTCCTGCCGCACCTGCTGTTGGTAAGGTGGTGCCAGTGTGGACAGGCGCGGACTGGCAAGCTCAAATCGTCGGATGCCTGGATCTGGTGTCGTCCAGCAAAATAACAGAAGCAGTATGCACGTGCACCGATCCTGTCCAGGCCCTTCCTGGGCCCAGGATCGGTGTGCATGCCTCCCTGGCCCAGGAGAGCGTGTGCACCGATCCTGGGCTCAGGATGGTCCTGGGCCCAGGATCGGTGCATGTGCATCGCAGGCGAGCTGTCTCCCCCACCCCCGGACGCTCCGACGAAGACCGAAGCCGCTCAGAAAGGAGGGACACCCTGGGATACACCCCAAGGGGTCTGTTCGGACGCACCCTCACCGAGGATGGACGCCCCCAGTCGCCTATCCCAGGATGGGGCCCCCAGATTCCTGGTCCATCCGAGAGCCCCACGAAGCCTGGGATAGGGGTCGACCTACGTATCCCGTGTGATGTGCCCACCGCTCCTTCTTCTGCAGAGGAGGCGTCTCTGCGCCGCCTTGCCTGGCCAGGGCCGCCCCCCCTGGGCCCAAGCCGGACGGTGTCTTGGCGATTTCAGGGGGCCGTTTCCTTTCCGACAGAGCGAAGGACCACGACAGCAGAACGATTTACCTCGAGCCCTGGTCTGCACACCCGTCCTCTTTCTGCAGAGGCTGATCGGCAAGAGCAGTGACTACCCCCTTGA
Organism: Prorocentrum cordatum; assembly: GCA_963575745.1. Classification (NCBI taxonomy): domain Eukaryota; class Dinophyceae; order Prorocentrales; family Prorocentraceae; genus Prorocentrum; species Prorocentrum cordatum. The sequence goes on along the minus strand of CAUYUJ010001936.1, from coordinate 198,543 downwards.
CCCCTGGGGAGGGCACCCAAGTGAGGAGCGCCAAGAACATCAGGGAGAAGGGGGGGCCCTCTGTCCTGCAGATGCACCGGGGCCACACCGCCCAGCTCTGTCATCCCTGATGCGAAGACGGGGATCGCAGCGAGGCCGCGCGTGCACCGTGTCGTCAGGGTCAGGGGCGCTTCTGCCCTCCCGTGCGAGGAGGCGCCCGTGCGCCGCCGCGCCTGGCCCACGGGCCGCCCCACGGCTCCCGGGCCGTCGGCCAGGGGGCGCGGCGCGCGCGCGTTCGCCGCGGCGGGCCGAGGCGCTCCCGCGGCGCGGGGCCCCCGAGGCCTGCGAGGGCCCAGGACGTGTGGGAAACGACGGGGGGGGGATCCTGGAAGCTGGGTCGACTCCCTGGGCCCTCCCAAAAATAATTGAAGAAGAAGCAGAAACGCTGTAGACGTGGACTCTTGGCGCTCCGCGCGGATTCCCTGGATCCGCGCTGCGGCCGCCCCGGCGGCGCCTCCAGCGCCGCCCCTGGCGCGCGCCAGGGAGGGCGCGCGTTGTTTGTTCTTCTGTGGATTCGCGTCTTCCTGGGCCCCTCTAACATGGGCGATGACCAAGATCACCGCTCGGCGCTTTGGTGGTCACTATTGGGGGGTCACCAGTCCCAGTGTAGGCGAATGGGAGAACACCCTCCTGCTCTCCCACCCATGGTACCAAACGGGTAGGAGACTAGGCTCTCTCATTCTCCCACCCGTGGCCCCGAGCGAGTATGAGAGCAAACGAGTAGGAGAACGCGTCATCATTCGAACCTTGGACTCACAATGTCGGAACCGCGTGGGGTCGCCCACGGTCGTGTTGCCTACCACTACCGCTACAACTGTTGATGCCGCTATTGCTATTGATCGTGCTACGTACTTCGGCTTCTACTGCTACTGCTATTCCTGTTTCTCGCGGAAGGTTTCTTGTGGTCGGGCCCCTACTGCATGCGCGTGTCCGTAGCCATTTCGGCTCAAGGTGCCATTCATCTTCCGAGAGCCCCGCTGCAGCAGCCACAGCGCCCTTCCCTCGTTGCATCGTCATGTCCTACAGCTTTGGTGGGGTTCGCGGCGGAGGCCTCGGCGGAGGCCTCGGCGGAGGCTACGGCGCCGGCGGCGCCTACGGCACAGGCGCGTACGGCGCCAGCGGCGCCGGGTGCTGCGGCACTGGCGGCGCGGTCGCGCCGTACGGCGCCAGCGGCGCGTACGGCGCCGGCGGCGCGTACGGCGCCGGCGGCGCGTACGGCGCCGGGGGCGCGTACGGCGCCGGAGGCTCGGACTGCTGCGTCACGGGCACAGGCTGCGGCGCGGGCTCAGGTTGCGGCTCCGGCTCCGGCGGCGGCACGATCCTGAGCTACGTGGGCCCGGGCGGCGACTACGTCCAGGAGACCAGCTACAAGTACGTCGGTATGGGCGCGGGGGAGTTCGGAGCGGTCCGGATCCCTGGGCGCGGCCCGAACTTCTGCCTGATCTGCCTCGTGCCCCTGGGGCTGTCGCTCCTCCTGCTGCCCCTCCTGCTCTTCGCTATGGCGCCGGGCTCGACGACGACCACCACCACGATGACGACGACCACCGCCCCAGTGATCATCACGACCACCCCGCCGCCTGACACCACCACTGAGAGGACCACCACCACGAAGGCCACGACGGCTGCACCGCCCCCGCCCCCGCCGCCGCCGCCGCCGCCTCCGCCGCCTCCCCCGCCTAAGCCGACCGAGCCGCCGACCACCACGAAAAAGGAGATCAACTGCGGCGAGGGCGACGCTGTGTCTTGGGACGTGCCCAAGAAGGTATACTGTTGCCTGCACGAGGGCAAAGGCTGCCCGACGACGCCCGCTGCGCCCAGCACCATGCCGGCGCCGGTCGTGCCCGTCGCGCCAGTGGTGACAACAGCGATGAGCACCACGTCCCCGTGCCCGATTGATTGCAACGCCGGCTACAACGACCTCGACCCTCTGCAGTGGGTGCGCGGCTGGTCCGGCGAGAAGAAGATGTATTGCTGCAAGACCGCCAACAAGGGCTGCCCCTCGGAGCTGCCCCCGCCCTCGGGCCTCCCGCAGGGCGACGCGCCCCCCGAGGATGACAAGAGCCAGTACGACTGCGACGCGGGCTACCACCACTGCATGCACTGCCTGGAGCTCTCGTGGTCCCCGAAGAAGATCTCCTACTGCTGCGCGAAGGAGCACAAGGGCTGCAAGGGCGAGGAGCCGGAGTGAGGAGGCCGCTCGTCCCCATGCAGGGCCGCCTCCGCCAATCCTCAGGCAGTGGCCAGGTGTCCTGGCCCGCCTGCAGGCCCACCAACCAATCTTCTCAAAGCCTTCCGTGCTTCGTACGCAATGGTCTGGAAATCTCGCCGGCACCCCCGCGCGCCCCGCCGGGGGCACCTCGGGGGTTGTTTGCTCTCTTTTGCGGAGGGGGGGAGGGGCCCTCTGGCCAGGCGAGGTGCGGCGCGGGCGGGAGGCAAAGCTATTCCCGCCCGCGCCCGGGGTCTCTCGGGCCAGGCCTCCCGCTCCTCCAGCTGGTCTTGGTGCTCCTCCTGCCGCACCTGCTGTTGGTAAGGTGGTGCCAGTGTGGACAGGCGCGGACTGGCAAGCTCAAATCGTCGGATGCCTGGATCTGGTGTCGTCCAGCAAAATAACAGAAGCAGTATGCACGTGCACCGATCCTGTCCAGGCCCTTCCTGGGCCCAGGATCGGTGTGCATGCCTCCCTGGCCCAGGAGAGCGTGTGCACCGATCCTGGGCTCAGGATGGTCCTGGGCCCAGGATCGGTGCATGTGCATCGCAGGCGAGCTGTCTCCCCCACCCCCGGACGCTCCGACGAAGACCGAAGCCGCTCAGAAAGGAGGGACACCCTGGGATACACCCCAAGGGGTCTGTTCGGACGCACCCTCACCGAGGATGGACGCCCCCAGTCGCCTATCCCAGGATGGGGCCCCCAGATTCCTGGTCCATCCGAGAGCCCCACGAAGCCTGGGATAGGGGTCGACCTACGTATCCCGTGTGATGTGCCCACCGCTCCTTCTTCTGCAGAGGAGGCGTCTCTGCGCCGCCTTGCCTGGCCAGGGCCGCCCCCCCTGGGCCCAAGCCGGACGGTGTCTTGGCGATTTCAGGGGGCCGTTTCCTTTCCGACAGAGCGAAGGACCACGACAGCAGAACGATTTACCTCGAGCCCTGGTCTGCACACCCGTCCTCTTTCTGCAGAGGCTGATCGGCAAGAGCAGTGACTACCCCCTTGACCCCTGGGGAGGGCACCCAAGTGAGGAGCGCCAAGAACATCAGGGAGAAGGGGGGGCCCTCTGTCCTGCAGATGCACCGGGGCCACACCGCCCAGCTCTGTCATCCCTGATGCGAAGACGGGGATCGCAGCGAGGCCGCGCGTGCACCGTGTCGTCAGGGTCAGGGGCGCTTCTGCCCTCCCGTGCGAGGAGGCGCCCGTGCGCCGCCGCGCCTGGCCCACGGGCCGCCCCACGGCTCCCGGGCCGTCGGCCAGGGGGCGCGGCGCGCGCGCGTTCGCCGCGGCGGGCCGAGGCGCTCCCGCGGCGCGGGGCCCCCGAGGCCTGCGAGGGCCCAGGACGTGTGGGAAACGACGGGGGGGGGATCCTGGAAGCTGGGTCGACTCCCTGGGCCCTCCCAAAATTAGCCTGGCGAATGACCCAACCATACGCAGTTGAGAGCGCCGCAATTGTGAATCTCGTCTTCGGTGGAGCTCCCTATGAGGCCAAGAACCGCGTGAGGGGTTTGCCGATGTATGGCGGGGAGCGCAACGCGGAAGAAGACGATAGGTCTGATAACGAGAGCCTGAGAGCGGGCGAGTCTGAGCACGAGTGGGTCTGATTGTGCATGAATCTGCGTGTGGGGGAGTCTACGTGGATGAATGTCGATGCCCATATTGGCACCCCCCCTCGCGTGGATCGCCCCCGCTTCCTCCCGTTTTTTTTCCCCCTCTTTGCCCGCGCACTCCAGTGCCCAAGGCTGCGCGCGCAGCGCAGCACGGAGTCCCCGCGATGCGCGCTGGTCGCCCCGAAGGGGTCCCAGCAATGCACGCGGGTCGTCCGCTGCGCAGAGCAAAGTGAGCTAGCTGGCTGGCTGGGAGCGGGCAAGGCTCTGGGCGCCGGGCAGAGCCACGACGGGCGAACGAGGCGCTGGGCAGTGCGCGGCACGGAGTCCCGCGAAGCACGCTGGTCGCCCCGAGAGGGTCCCAGCGACGCGCACGGGTCGTTCGCGGCGCCCGGCCGAACTGTGGGACAGCCTGGATATGGCGCGGCTCGGGCGGGCCGCTCCCCAGGCCATGCCTCGCGGATAAACTCGGTGAAGCCCAGCTCCCTGGCGAGGGTCGTGGCCTCCCTCCTGCGCCGCTTCGTGCGCGCAGCAAACTGTTCCAACTGCTTCCGCAAGCCCGCCGGCGGCCCCGCCAAGAAGAACTCGATGCGTGGCGCCCGCGTGAGCAGAAGGTCCTCGTGGCGCGTGGCGCGCGAGAGCAGCGCGTAAAGCTCCAGCCACCAGTCGTCGTCGTCCTTCTTGCCGTTCCCGATCTCGTGGCGGCCGCAGTCCAGGATCACGCCTGGGCGACGTCGGCCGAGGGAGCAGCGCGTGGGGCAGCCAACGGCCCAAGGCGAGAATCCACAGAACCAAAAAAGGCATGGCTGCGGATCGCTCGTGCCCAGGAGGTTTGGCCGTGGACTGCCCGGGGGGCGCTGTTCCCCCGCCCCGTCGCCTTCTCGCATGGTGCGCCCCTAGCACGCCACCGCGGTGATGACCCTGCCGTGCGAGAGCGGGAAGCCCGCCCGGGTGACCTTGGAGGTGCGGAACGTGAACGGCTCCGACGTGCGAGGCTCGATGAACACCAGCGGGCCCGTCAGGTCCCCTGTGAGGGTGTCGTCGTGGCGCTTGAGGTCGCCCACGAAGGGCGCACTCGCGTGCTTCTCCATGCACACCCAGAACCTCAGCGGCAAGTGCTTCAGATAGATTATCTTCTCCCCGTCCCTCTCGGCCCTCTCGACGTCGCCACGATCCCGAAGGTCCACGACGACGTGCACGATCTGCCCCTCGGCATCCTTGACGAAGCCGCTTTTGAGGTCCAGCGCCTCCAGGAGCCGAATCCGCATGCCCACGCGCACCGGGGGCAGTCCGTGCATGCCACCAGTGTTCTTCGGGTTGGCACAGTTCATCACCTTGGTGGCGTCTTTCCTGCTCATCGTCGGGGCAGATCTGTCGGCGGCCTGCGCGAGGAAGAGGGGCTCCTTCAGGACGTCCGCGCCCCGCTGGGCTCGCATATTCATCCAGCGCGCCACGGTGTCCCAGTAGGACCCAATCATGTGGCCGTTCTGGAACCTTTCCTCCCGGAGTCTACGATCATCGGGTTTCGGCTGCATGGCGTTCCACGTGGCCCGGATGGCCGACGGGACCTGCTTCCCCAGCTTGCGCAGGAACGCCGTGAGGTCCCTGCGTTTCGGGTCCTTGAAGCGGTTGGACGCCTGGAGCTCGAAGCGCAGCGGCTTGTTGCAGAAGAGCTCCATCACGGCCTGGCACTCTGGAGCGAGGTCGATGCCCGCCGCCGCCAGTTCCTCGACGCTGGAGATAAGGGACACTTTGCCTCCCGTCGGCTTCAGCTGCAGGAAGTCACCCAGGTGGATCACGATGGGCATGTGGCCGAAGGCGCCGCCGATCTGGTCGCACTCCCGCTCCTCCGCGCCCCACTCGGCCTTGCGCCCCAGGTAGGACCGGAATACCAGCATGTTGTACAGGTTCGGCGATCGTGTTCACCTCTTCCAGGATCAAACACCTGACCGCCTCCCACGTGTCTTGCAGCGTTTTCAGCTTGCCCCCCGCGGGTATGCCCTTGTTCCTGAAGGACGGAACTCCGATGACTCCCGCCCGGTGGCAACTGACGTCGTCGTCGTCACCATCAGCAGCACCATCTTCGTCATCTTCACCATTGTCAGCACTGTCATCTTCGCCATCGTCACCATCGCTCGCATCATCATCATCATCATCATCATCATCATCGTGACCATCGTCGTCAACATCATCATCACCATCATCATCATCTGCATCATCATCGGCCGCATCACCATCATGATCACCCGCATCATCGTCATCATCCGAATCATCAATATCATCATCATCATCATCATCGTCATCATCATCATCATTATCTTCAGCATTAGCTTCAGCACCATCATCTCCTTCATCATCACCATCATCATCGCCAGCATCATCAACATCATCATCGTCATCATCGTCTTCGTACAAGTCGAAGGGGGCTACCTCCTCTTCCTCCTCATATTCCTTCCACTCCCTCTCCTCCTCCTCCTCCGACCTCCTCCTCCTCCTCCTCCTCCTCCTCCTCCTCCTCCTCTTCCTCCTCCTCCTCCTCGTCCTCCTCCTCCGTTCCACCGCAGCCCACTCCGTTCGTCCTCCTCAGATTTCCGACGGCCTCCGGCGCAGGTGTCCGCAAGTCTCCGGACGCATCCCCGAAGCCCCCCGAGGCCACCAGTGGGCCTGGAACTCCCTCGGCAACTCCCGGGCAATAGCGCCAGTAGCTCGGGCACCCGGGCTGGTTGCGGCGATCGCCCCTGGAACGTTGTCGGCGAGGCGCAGCTGCTTGGGTTACACATCGCAGCCTTCAAAAACGAACGCATGGAATTAACCCCACCTTCGGAACGCCGCCACCGAAGCCTTCGGTGGAGCCCACGAAACGTGTCAGGGAGTGCCGAAATGGGGGTGACGGCTCCCTATAGGGCCACGAAACGCTGTCCTGGGCGGGGGAGACGCATGCGGACTGCGCCACTGGGGCCTTCGGTGGAATTCCCTATGGGGCCACGAAGCGCTGTCCTGGGCGGGGGGGACGCATGCGAACTGCGCCACTGGGGCCTTCGGTGGGGCTCCCCATGGGGCCACGAAGCGTTGTTCGGGGCGGGGGAGACGCATGCGAACTGCGCCACTGGGGCCTTCGGTGGAGCTCCCTGTGGGGCCACGAAGCGCTGTCCTGGGCGGGGGAGACGCATGAGAACTGCGCCAATGGGGCCTTCGGTGGGGCTCCCCATGGGGCCACGAAGCGCTGTTCGGGGCGGGGGAGACGCATGCGAACTGCGCCACTGGGGCCTTCGGTGGAGCTTCCTGTGGGACCACGAAACGCTGTCCTGGGCGGGGGAGACGCATGCGAACTGCGCCACTGGGGCCTTCGGTGGGGATCCCTATGGGGCCACGAAACGCTGTCCTGGGCGGGGGAGACGCATGCGAACTGCGCCACTGGGGCCTTCGGTGGAGCTCCCCATTGGGCCACGAAGCGCTGTTCGGGGCGGGGGAAACGCATGCGAACTGCGCCACTGTGGCCTTCGGTGGAGCTCCCTATGGGGCCACAAAGCGCTGTACTGGGTGGGGGAGACGCATGCGAACTGCGCCACGGGGGCCTTCGGTGGAGCTCCCTATGGGGCCACGAAACGTGTAAGGGGTGTGCCGAAGCTGATGGCGATAATTGTGACGATGACGGAGATGATGATGACGACAATGGTGACTGCGACGATGACGATGATGACGACGATGGTGATGCTGATGGTGATGACGATGATGATGATGTTGTTGATGATGATGATGATGGTGATGATGATGATGATGATGATGATGATGATGATGATGGAAAGATGGAGGAGGGGGAGGAGGAAGGAGAGGAACGCGGGGCACCGTCTCTTCAAAACGAGGACCCAACACCACAGGATGGTTGCGTGACGATGAGGAGGAAGAGGGAGGAGGGGAGGAGGAGAGGAGGAGGAGAGGACGCGGGGCGCTGTCTCTTCAAAGCGAGGACCCAACACCACAGGATGGTTGGGAAAGAATTGAAGAAGAAACAGAAACGCTGTAGACATGGACGCTTGGCGCTCCGCGCGGATTCCCTGGATCCGCGCTGCGGCCGCCCCGGCGGCGCCTCCAGCGCCGCCCCTGGCGCGCGCCAGGGAGGGCGCGCGTTGTTTGTTCTTTTGTGGATTCGCGTCTTCCCCGGCCCTTCCAACATGGGCGATGACCAAGATCACCGCTCGGCGCTTTGGTGGTCATTATTGGGGGGTCACCAGTCCCAGTGTAGGCGAATGGGAGAACACCCTCCTGCTCTCCCACCCATGGTACCAAACGGGTAGGAGACTAGGCTCTCTCATTCTCCCACCCGTGGCCCCGAGCGAGTATGAGAGCAAACGAGTAGGAGAACGCGTCATCATTCGAACCTTGAACCGCGTGGGGTCGCCCACGGTCGTGTTGCCTACAACTACCGCTACAATTGTTGATGCCGCTATTGCTATTGATCGTGCTACGTACTTCGGCTGCTATTGCTACTGCTACTGCTACCCCTGCTGCTACTGCTACTACTACTACTTCCACTACGTCTTACGACTAGTACTACTTCTACTCCTACTACTACTACTACTACTACTACTACTACGACAGCTACTACTACTACTACTATTACTACTACTACTACTACTACTATTACTACTACTACTACTACTACTACTACTACTACTACTACTACTACTACTACT
>CAUYUJ010001936.1:180000-185000 GCA_963575745.1 Prorocentrum cordatum | reverse complement strand
CTCCTACTCCTACTCCTACTACTACTACTACTACTACTACTACTACTACGACTACTACCACTACTGCTACTACTGCTACTGCTACCGCTACTACTACTACTACTGCTGCTGCTACTACTACTACTACTACTATTACTACTACTACTACTACTACTACTACTACTACTACTACTACTACTACTACTACTACTACTAGTACTACGACCTACTGCGACCACTACCACTTCCATTAACACTTCCACTGCCACTACCAATAGCATTGCACACGGCCACTTACGACTACCACAACCATTACCACGACCACCACCAGTACTAGTATTATGATACGGGTAATCCACTTACTATTCCCAACCATCCTGTGGTGTTGGGCCCTCGTTTTTAAGAGACAACGCCCCGCGTCCCTCCCTCCCGCCTCATCATCCTCCTCCTCCTCGTCCTCCTCCTATTCCTATTCCCTCCTCCCCCTCCTTCCTTCTCCCAGTCCGTGCCCCTGCCTTCATAATGTTTCTCTTGCGGTACACCCCTCACACGTTTCGCGGCCCCATAGGGAGCCCCACCGAAGGTCCAAGTGGCGCAGTTCGCATGGCGGCGCCGCCCATTTTGGCACATCCCTCACACGTTCCGTGGCCCCACAGGGGGCTCCACCGAAGGTCGCAGTGGCGCAGTTCGCATGGCGCCGCCGCCTCATTTTGGTCACACCCCTCACACGTGTCGTCGCCCCACAGGGAACCCCACCTAAGGTCGCAGTGGCGCAATTCGCACGGCGCCGCCGCCCCATGTGGGCACAACCCTCACCGTTCCGTGGCCTCAAAGGAGCCCCACCTAAAGTCGAAGTGGCGCAGGTCGCACGGCGCCGCCGCCTCATCTGGGCACGCCCCTCACACGTTTCGTGGCCCTAGATGGAACTCCACCTAAGGTCCCAGTGTAGCAGTTCGCATGGCGGCGCCGCCCCATTTTGGCGCACCATCACACGTTTCGTGACCCCAGAGGGAGCTCCACCTCAGGTCCCAGTGGCGCAGTTCGCATGGCGCCGCAGCCCCATCTTGGCACACCCCTCACACGTCTCGTGGCCCCACAGGGACCTCCACCGAAGGTTGCAGTGGCGCAGCGCGCATGGCGCCGCCGCCCCATTTTGGGACATCGTTCGCACCTTTCGTGGCCTCATAGGGAGCTCCACTCGGGCCCCAGTGGCGCAGTTCGCATGGCGCCGCCGCCCCATTTTGGCACACCCATCACACGAGTCGTGGCCCTAGATGGAGCTCCACCTACGGTCGCAGTGGCGTAGTTCGCATTGCGCCGCCGCCCCATTTGGTCACACCCCTCGCACGTTTCGTGGCCCCACAGGGAACTCCACCTAAGGTCGCCGTGGCGCAGTTCGCGTGGACCCGCCGCATCATTTTGTTACACCCCTCACACGCTTCGTGGCCCCATTGTGAGCTCCACCCAAGGTCGCAGTGGCGCAGTGCTCATGGCGCCGCCGCCCCATTGTGTCACACCTCTCACACGTTTCGTGGCCCTAGATGGAACTCCACGTCAGGTCCCAGTGGCGCAGTGCGCATCGAACCGCCGTTCCATTTGGGCACACCACTCACACGTTTCGTGGCCCCACAGGGAGCTCCACCCAAGGTCGCATTTGCGCAGTTTGCATGGCGGCGCCCCCCATGTTGGCACCCCCTTCACACGTTTCGTGACCCCACAGGGAGCTCCACCGAAGGTCGCAGTGGCGCAGTTCGCATGGCGCCGCCGCCTCATTTGATCACACCCCTCACACGTGTCGTCGCCCCACAGGAAACCCCACCTAAGGTCGCAATGGCGCAATTCGCACGGCGCCGCCGCCCCATGTGGGCACGCCGCTCACACGTTTCGTGGCCCCACAGGGAGCTCATCTAAGGTCGCAGTGGCGCAGTTCGCATTGCGCCGCCGCCCCATTTGGTCACACCCCTGGCACGTATCGTGGCCCCACAGGGAACTCCACCTAAGGTCGCCGTGGCGAGCCCGCCCGAGCCTCGCCGTCTCTCGACGGTCTGACTGTTTGGCCTCGCGCCGCGTGCGACCCGCGCGCGTCGCTGGGACCCTCTCGGGGCGACCAGCGCGCGTCGCGGGAATTCCGCGCTGCGCTCTGCCCAGAGCCTCGCTCGCCCCTGTCGTCGCTCTGCCCAGCGGCCACAGCCTTGCCCGCTATCAGCCAGCCCGCTAGCTCCTTCTGCTCCACGCAGCGGACGACCCGCGCGCGTCGCCGGGACCCTTCCGGGGCGACCAACGCGCGTCGCGGGGATTCCTTGCGGCGCCGCGCCCGCAGCCTTGGACATGGGCGTGCACGGGCAAAGAGGGAGAGAAAGAACGGGAAGGAAGCGGGCGCGATCCTCGTGAGGAGCGTGCCGACATGCGCGTCGCGGCGGGCGGGCGTTGCTGTCGGGATTCCAGGGGAAGCTTCCCGCGGCGGCCACGCTCACGAGTACTCAGGGTCAGGCATACGTTAACCGTTCACATATATGTATATGCGTGCGTGTCTGTATGTATGTATATATATATACACACACACACACCGGGCGTGGCCGTGCTCGCATTCATGCAAATATACTCACTCGCATGCAGAATCATCCACGCTGAGACCCACTCGCGCTCAGACGCGCCCGCGCTCAGTCGCTCGTAATTCGACCTATCGTCTTCGTTCGTGTCGTGTACCACGCCACGCAATCTGGCGCACTCCTCGTACGGTTCGTGGGAGCGCCACCGAAAAAACTATTCACAAGTGTGGTATTCACAATTGCATATGGTTGGGTCCTTCGCCAGGCTAAGTATGATCGCCGTTGCTACTACTACTACTACTACTACTACTACTACTACTACTACTACTACTACTACTACTACTACGACTACTACGACTACTACTACTACTACTACTACTACTACTACTACTACTACTACTACTACTTCTACTACTACTACTACTACTACTACTACTACTACTGCTACTACTACTATTACTACTAGGGCTACTACTACGAGTAGTAGTGGTAGTAGTAGTAGTAGTACTACTACTACTACTACTACTACTACTACTACTACTACTACTACTATTACTACTACTACTAACTACTACTACTACTACTACTAACTACGACTACTACTACTACTACTACTACTACTACTCCTCCCGACTACTACTATTACTACGACTGTTATTATTACTACTACCTACTACGACTACTACTACTACTACTACTACTACTACTACCACCACTACTACTACTACTACTACTACTACTACTACTACTACTCTACTACTACTACTATTACTACTACTACTACTACTACTACTACTATACTACTACTACTACTACCACTACTACTAGTATTACTACTACTACTACTACTACTACTTACTACTACTAACTACTACTACTACTACTACTATTACTACTAGTACTATTACTACTACTACTACTACTACTACTACTACTACTACTCTACTACTACTACTATTACTACTACTACTACTACTACTACTACTACCACAACTACTACTACTACTACTACCACTACTACTAGTATTACTACTACTACTACTACTACTACTACTACTACAGCTACTACTACTACTACTACTACTACTATTACTATTGCTTTTACTCCTCCTCCCCCGACTACTACTACTACTACTACTACTACCACTACTACTACTACTACTACTACTACTACTACTACTACTACTACGACTACTGCTGCTCCTACTACTACTACTACTACTACTACTACTACTACTACGACTACTACTACTACTCCTCCCGCTACTACTACTTCTATTTCTACTTCTACTACTACTACTACTACTCTTACTTCTACTACCGCTACCACTACTACGACCACTACCACTACCACTACTACGACCACTACTACTACTACTACTACTACTACTACTACTACTACTACTACTACTACTACTACTACTACTACTACTACTGGTACTGCTGCTGCTGCTGCTGCCGCTGCTGCTGCTGCTGCTGCTGCTGCTGCTGCTGCTCTTGCTAATGCTACCACTGCCTCTGCCACTAATACCATGATTACCTTCATTACCGCGAGCACCATCATTATTTTTTTTATGTTGTACGACTACCCATGTCACCGCACTCACCATTATTACGGCGACCTTTACCACCACTACTTACTATCACTACTATTGCGACTACGACCATGTTTACCATTGGTACTCGTGCAACTGTTACTACTACTTCGTGTGCTACTATTATTCCCAACCCTCCTGCGTTGGGTACTCGTTTTGAATAGAACAGTGCGGTCGCGTCTCCCCTCTTCCTCCTTCCCGTCCCCCTCCTCTCCTCCCTTCTCCCGATCTGTGAAACTGTCGCCACTTTCGAGGGCTGCATGGGGGGGGGGCAGCGGAGCGACGTCTTACGGGGACTCAGACTAGACCTCGCCATCCCTGGGGGGCTGCGATCTGTGAAACTGTCGCCACTTTCGAGGGCTGCTGGGGGGCCAATCACAGTGACGTCTTACGGGGGCTCATATTAAACCTCGCCATCGCTGTGGGGCTGCGATCCGTGAAACTGTCGCCACTTTCGAGGCCCGCTGGGGGCCCAGCACAGTGACGTCTTACGGGGACTCAGACTAAAACCTCGCCGTCCCTGGGGGGCTGCGATCCGTGAAACTGTCGCCACTTTCGAGGGCTGCTGGGGGGCCCAGCACAGTGACGTCTTACGGGGATTCAGATTAGACCTCGCCATCCCTGGGGGGCTGCGATCTGTGTAATTGTCGCCACTTTCGAGGGCTGCTGGGGGGCCCAGCACAGCGACGTCTTACGGGGACTCAGATTAGACCTCGCCATCGGTGGGGTGCTGCGATCCGTGAAACTGTCGCCACTTTCGAGGGCTGCTGGGGGGGCAGCGGGGTGACGTCTTACGGTGACTCAGATTAGACCTCGCCATCCCCGGGGGGCTGCGATCTGCGAAACTGTCGCCACTTTCGAGGGTTGCTGGGGGGCC
>CAUYUJ010001936.1:132500-172500 GCA_963575745.1 Prorocentrum cordatum | reverse complement strand
AAGGAATGCAGAAAAAACCCGCCGCAGGCGCCGAAAATGGTGGTTTGTACCTTGAACGTGGTTTGGATCGAAGGTGGGTCGCGGGGTGGGTCGCGGGTGGATCACGGGTGGGTCGCGGGTGGGTCGCGGTTGGGTGCGGGTGGGTCGCGGGGTGGGCCGCGGGCGGGTCGCGGGGGGGGTCGCGGGTGGGTCGCGAGTGGGTCGTGGGTGGGTCGCGGGGTGGGTCGTGGGGTGGGTCGCGGGGTGGGTCGCGGGTGGGTTACGGGTGGATCGCGGGTGGGTCGTGGGTTTGGTCGCGGGGTGGGTCGCGGAGTGGGTCGCGGGGTGGGTCGCGGGTGGGTCGCGGGTGGGTCGCGGGTGGGTCGCGGGGTGGGTCGCGGGGTGGGTCGCGGGTGGGTCGCGCGGCGGTATGCGGGTGGGGCGACGACAACAAACACCAACAAACAACAAACAACAACAAAAATCCGCACCGCGGAATCCCATTTCAGCCACGCACCCAGGGACAGTGAATGACCGCTCGGCCCCTTCACTCTGTTTATTCATCGTTTTCCATTACTGCTACTGCTACGGTTGCTGTTCCTCCTAGGGCTACCCGTTGTCGTCGCCGCCAGTCGTCGTCGTCGTCTTTGTCGCCGCCAGTCGTCGTCATCGCCGTCGTCGTCGTTGTCGTTATCGTTGTGTTTGTCGTCGCTGCCGCCAGCCGTTGTCGTCTTGTTTTTCGGCGTCGTCGTGGCCGCTGCCCCTGCTGCTAGTATTTCTTATAATGTTTCTGGTTGTGCTTTTGCCGTACCACTAAGTACTGCTAATGCTATGCCCGCTCCCGCCACGTTGCCCTTACCCCGCCATGGGGGCCCGATCACCCCAATAACGGACGCGACGGGGGGAATGGAAACGATCTCCACGCCGAGAGGTTGAGCTGGAGGAGATGACCACAGCGCGGCTCCGCTGCAGCAACATGTTCGGCGACATGCGCATCGGCCATATGCTGCCGCGGCTGCCGATGTTCCGCGGCTGTGGCGGGGAGTTCCTCGAGGCCCTCCGGCAGCGGGCGCGGAAGGTGCTCCTCCGCGCCGGGCAATGCGTGGTGCAGGAGCCAGCTGCGCACCAATCACCGATCCTGGCCGGGCCCATCCTGGGCCCAGGATCGGTGTATACAAATTGGGGGATGAAAAAACAAAAACGGGGTCCTCTGCGCCGCCATTGGCGCGTGAGCTGCCCGCGTAAGGTCGCGCGTGAGCCGCGGTGGCGGCCCGCGTAAGCTGCGGCGAAGGTCGCTATGCCATCTCGCGTGAGACCCGCTTTTGCTCGTCGTTCGCTTGCATACACATCAATTTCCGGAGCTCCGCGCGGATGCCTTGGGTCGGCTCCGGGCCCCCCTTGGCGGCGCCTCTGGCGCGCTCCGCGCGCCAGGAAGGGGGGGCCCCGCGCCGGCCTCAAAAGTCCGCGCGGAGCTCCGAAGGCTATCTCTTCCCCTTTGCCTCGTTCGCTTATGTTCGTGCGCTGTCTCTTCCCCCTTGCCTCTGGCCCCAAGGGGCGCAGGAGGCCCGCTCCAGCAGAGGAGCAACCGCGCGAGGCCCCCCAGAAGGGGAGGTGGGCCCGCCACATGCGAACCCTAACCCTTCCCCCCACGACTTCTGAAGGGGAGGGTGGGGCTCACTTCGCTCGGGAGCTCCCGAACGAAGTGAACCCCACCCTCCCGCTCAAAAGTCGTGAGGGGTAGTCGTTGGGTTCGCATGTGGCCCCCTACCCTGGGGTTGGGGCGGAGCGCCTCCTCGGATTTAGCCAAGGCTCGCCGTAGTCAGCACAGCCCGTTCGTTCCTCTTTCAGTCGGAGAGAAGAAAAATCGTCATAAAGATAGATGTTCGGAGCTCCGCGCGAATTTCGTGGATCTGCGGTGCGCCGCCCCCGGCGCGCTCCGCGCGCCAGGGAGGGGGCCCAGCGCAGATCCAAGAAATCCGTGCGGAGCGCTAAAAAAGTTTATGCTTGTGCCGTTGTTGTTTTTTCTCTGCTTCTACTCTTGGTCGAGCCGAGAGAGCATATGCACCGATCCTGGGCCCAGGCCTGGCCCACCCAGGATCGGTGACAGAGTGCGCGGGCCGAGCTGTGCTTTGGCGATCTCGCGGGCCGCGTTCGTGCCGACTCAGTTCTGCAGCAGTCGCGGAACTGCGGGCAACATTTGTGTCCACATCCTCTGCAGTTTGGAGTTTCGGGCTCCCTTCCACCAAAACCTGAGGCGCACTGGACATGGAACATATTCTTGCCCCAGCAGAAGCTCGATCCTTATCCACATCCAGTGCGCCTCGGCCTTGCCGCGCCCAGAGAAAGTCCAAGATGCACTGGATATGGATATAGATATTGCGCTCGCAGGAACGAGGGCAGAGCGAGGGAACACGAGCATTAAGCCGGGCCTGCCCCTTATCACGCATCCCGTCACCCTCGAGGGCCGAGGTATCCAGGGTCGGCGGCACTGGCCGTAAGGCCTTAGCAACAAAAAATAATCCAAACATGCTCCAAAAATGCTCAAGAATACTAACAACAAATCGTCCCCTGACTATTTTTAATTTTATTTTTGAATATTCCTCCTGTAGAGACGTCGGAGGTAAATGAAGACGTGGCGGAGGAGGAGGAGGAGGAGGCGCAGGAGGAGCAGGGGGAGGAGGAGGAGGGGGAGGGGGGAGGAGGGGGGACGAGGACGAGGAGGAGGAGGAGGAGGAGGAGGAGGAGGAGGAGGAGGAGGGGGAGGGGGAGGGGGAGGGGGAGGAGGCAAGCTAGGTGCGCTCGCGTCATATCTGACATCCTACCCCTCCCTCCCATCCCTTACCATGGCGCAGATCCCCTCTCTACTCGAACAGTCGGATGTCGAGCAGGACGATGATCCCGAAAGGGTACGTGATGCATTGTAGAGCACGGCGTGCACGGCGTGGCATGGCGTAGAATGAGCACCGCAAAGCGCAGTATCAACCTAGCATTGCATTGCATGCCGTGGCATGGCACGGGAAATGACGCCAGCGCTGCAGCGGGAGCACGAGTCGAAACGAGCGGAAGCGCGGAAATGAGGCCAGCGCTGCAGCGGGAGCACGATTCGGAACGAGCGGAAGCACGCCGGAATCGGCCCGGGAGGCCTCCTCGGAACTCCATTTTCCGGCGGCGGCCGGAACCGGCTCCGGACCCGGCCCGAGCGCCGGCCTGGGCGCTGGCTCGGGCATGCAGCCCGGGCGCCGGCGGAAATGATGCCAGCGTTGCAACGGGAGCACGATTCGGAACGAGCGGGGCCCGAAAATGATGCCGGCGCCTCAGCGAGAGCAGCATTTTGGAAAAAATGCAGGCGAAAACCCAACTCTGGGGAAACTTGCGTGTAAAAAAACAGTACGCGGGGGGGGGGGGGTCGGCTACTCCCATTCCGTCATGGGAAGAGGGAGAGTAGTATTCATATTGAGTAATTGTAGAGGGAGAGGGTCGCCCGGGAGGATGCGTATCTGACCCCCCCCCCACACACCCTCCCCCATCCCCCCTCCCCTCCCCATCCCCCCCCCAGTGGGGAGGGTAATTAGGGAGAGGCTTCGCCACGACTTCGATTTCTTTTTGTTTCGTGTTCGATTTCCTTTTATTTCGGTCGACGACGACGACGACGACGACGACGACGACGACGACGACGACGACGACGACGGTGATCCACGCAAGACGACGACACTGGGATGCGTCTTCCACACGCCGACAGGGTTGGCGGATTTGTCGCCCAAAATCCCCTTGCATGGGGACTCGCCTGAGCTAACACGAGCACCAGACGAGAACGGAAGGCGCGGCTTGGCTCGCGCCCTGATCGGTGGCCTTCGTGCGCCGCTGGCGCCCGCCCGCAGGAGGGGATGCCGAGCTCGGCGAGCATGTACCTGGTCGCCTGGGGGTGCGTGGACGTGCACCGGGGCGGGCGCTGCTGCCGCAGGATTCGAGAGCTGTAAGAGATGTTCGAAACGGCCCGGACGCTCAGAAGCGCTACGAATCGGCCGCGGCGCCCGATTCATCTCGAAGAAGATATGCCATAAACATAACCTTTTGGCGCTCCGCGCGGATTTCTCGGATCCGCGCTGGGCCCCCCTGGCGGCGCCTCCGGCGCCGCCCCTGGCGCGCTCCGCGCGCCAGGGAGAGGGGGGTCCAGCGCAGATCCAAGAATTCCGTGCGGAGCGCCAAAAGTTTGTTTTTATGAAATTATCTTCTCCTAATTAACATCCTCCAGGCCCGCCGACTCTCAGGGATTTCCGATTCATATCGGTCCGATTGTGTCTCGATTCTGCCTTCGTCATCGGTCGGGTGCCCCCAGACGGGGGTCAATGCAAACGGGGGTCGGCCAGAGCGCCGGATATTGCCGGATCCTGCAGAGCCAGGGCCGCATTGACTTGGGCTTGCGCGCAGGATCCTGCAGGATCCTGCAGTTCCTCGCAAATCCTGACTGACCCTGGTTAGCCCAGGTCAGTACGTCCCCGAAGGATCCCCGAGGGCGGCTCCTTCGGCGAGGCCAACCTCCTGGGGCACCTCACGAGGCTCGCAGAGCAGAGCGCCGCGTGCAGGGGAGCAATAGAGGGTTTCTCCGAAGGGCGTAGGCGACCCGTCCTCCCCCTCCTCCTCCTCCTCCTCCTCCTCCTCCTCCTCCTCTCCTCCTCCTCCCTCCTCCTCCTCCTTCCCCTCCTTTATCCTTCCTCCTCCTTCCTCTCCTCCTCCTCTCCTCCTCCTCCCTCCTCCCCCTTTTCCAGTCCGCCCCACTGCTCTCTGGGGGCTGCCCCGAGGGGGACCGTCCACGGTCCAGTGCGCCCCAGGCCAGCCTCGTCTTGAGGCAGGCCCTGGGCTGCGACGCGGGCTCAAGGCTGCCCGCGCCCTCTGTGCCGGCCATCCAGCGCGCAAGGGGCAATGGGGGGGGGAGCAGGAGGGGCGGCCGAGAGGGGAATGGGAAGGGGCCGGGGGGCGGGGGCCGTCGCGGTGGGCGGGCGGGCAGTCGGGGTGGCCGCGGAAGCCGTGGTCGTGGTGGTCGAGCAGGTAGTGGTCGAGCTGCTGGTCGTCGTGGTGGCCGTGGTAGTCGTGGTGGTCGTGGTGTTAGTGCTGGCGGCCGGCCTGGGGGTGGCTGTGGTGCTCGCGGTGATCGTGGTGGTCGTTGGTGGTCGTGGTGGTCGTGGTGGTCGTGGCCGTGGCGGTCCAGGCGGTCCAGCTGGTGGTGGTCGTGGTGGTCGTGGTGGCCGTGGTGGTCGTAGTGCTGGTGGGTCATTTAGCACGCACTGAGAATCATCTCGGTGTTGCCCACAACCAACGTGCGCTGGATGCGGCGCCACGTGGTGGCGATGACAGCTGACCGCTCTGCTTCGGGCAAATATTTTCCGTACGAGCGGACAAATGAGACAAGCTCATCCGCCGGCCGCCCTCCCGTTTCCAGGACAGCTGGGACCAGCTCGCCGCCCGAGGGGGGATAGCGGTTCCGTTTGACGCCCACCGCCTGTGACGCGGCCAGCCCGTCATTGTTGGATCTTGCCCACCTGCGCTCGAGGTTGTCAGAGTGTGCGCAGGTGACAGACCAATCAACATAGATAGGCTGTCCAGTGGTCGCGTCGCGGGTAGCCACGTCGAGGCGGGCTTCTTCCAGCTCCCCGGTGAGAGGGTCAGGGCGGTCCCACGCAGGGACACGTTTCTCGGTGACCGCCATGTGGCCCGTCTGCGCCTGGTGGAAGGGCGCATTCCAGTCTCGGAGGCTGTTGTGGCGGTGGTCGCGAGAGCCCCCGCAGCCGCGTTTCAAGGGGTGCCAGCCCTCGGGGTCCAGGGGCGCACCACATATCGTGCCGTCTCGCTTGCGGTGCTGGCAAGCCGCCCCTGGCGTGCAGACGTCAGCCCGGAGGTGCTTGCGCAGGCCCACGCGGAAGTGGGCGTCAGGGATCGGCGCGTCCCCTTCCTGGCGCGGGAGAAGCCAAATCCCCGCCGAGGTCCCGCTGCTCTCGCGGAGGGCGAGCCGGTCGTCTTCGCCAAGGGTTTGCAGCAACTGTCTCCGCCTGTGCTCGGAAGTGCGCTTGCCCCAGTAGTCCTGTAGCTTGGCGCGTGGCTCTGCCAAGTAGTTCCCCCAGCAAATGGGGCCCTCCTTCGCCCCTTGGGCGTCCAGCTCGGTTTCCGCGCTCCTGATGTCCCGGGCAATGCGCGGGCACCTGGACCGAAAGCCGTCGAGGGAGGTGACCCCGAGGCAAGCGGCAACGCTGGGGAGGACGAGGGCCCAGCTGCCCAAGTACGCGCGCGCAGCCGTGTCCCGTGCTGACGGGAAGGCGCAGCCGCCGTCGGACAATCCCAGTCTGGCCTGCTCGCGCTGGCAGGCGTCGAAGGCGAAGCCGGCGAACTCTTCGTAGGCGCCCCACACAAGGTCATCCAGCTGCGCCGCCCAGGCGGTCTCATAGTTGGCCCGGAGCAAATGAGTAGCGCACCCCTGCGCATATGTGCGCAGGAGTGTGTGGGCACCCTCGGCTGTCAGCCCGTTGTCCCGCAGCTGTCGCCAGTGCCACAGGAAGCGCCGCGTCTTGTCGAGGACGTCACGTCCGTCGGTCGTGCCGTGAACAGGGAGTCGTCCGTCCTCGTCGTCGTCGCGGTCGTACCACGAAACCGGGTTCCCGAGCACCGTGAGGGCGGGGACCTGGCGCGCCTCCAGCTGCTGCGGCAGCGCCGTGCCTTGGGCGGGCGTCCACGCCTGCGTCCCTCCTCCCTCCTCCTCCTCCTCCTCCTCCTCCTCCTCCTCCTCCTCCTCCTCCTCCTCCTCCTCCTCCTCCTCCCCCTCCTCCTCCATTTCCTTCTCCTCCTCCTCCTCCGCAGGTCCGCGCGGAGGAGTAACGGGTAGGGAAACCGTGTAGGGAGCAAGAGGTCGTGAAGTGTGCACTCAGAGGAGGACGAGGTCGTGATGATGACGCGTTGCAGGTCCATGATCTCCGATGCGTTTGAATTCCACATGCGTTCCGCACGGGCTCAAGAAACGAGGACCGATAAATAATGCGGAATTCATGGGACGTATCGGCTACACGTCAGGTTGACCCTTCGCTGGAGTGACCTTTGCCTTTGGTGCGGGCCCACTGGGGCCCCCGGTCGCCGAACGCGATGCGTGAATAGCGTCTTGCGCGCTTGTGTTTGATCCCCCCGCGGCCCCTAACAGCCGCGCGCCAAAGGTCACTCCTTCCCTGGGCAACTCTTGCGTGTGGCCGACCGTATCCTGAGCCAATCGCATCATGACGTCATTCTCGTCCCACGCATGGGCGTTCACTTTCTGAGGTCAAATCGGACCCCTCGGATCGGCGCTGGTCGCCCTCTCCCTTGCGCACCTCCAGCGCGCCAGGGGCAGCGCCAGAGGCGCCGCCGGATGTCGGCCATCGCCAATTCATGATGTCCGCGCGGACCTGCGGACATTGCGTTTTGTGCCGTGTTCTTGGATCCTCCAGATCCAGATATCCGCCGTTTTGATGTTTTCCATGGGAGGCCCCAAAGCTCCTGACCCCTTCCCCAAGGCAAGTTTTCGTCCCGGATGCATGTTTGGTGGTCCTGGGGCCCAGAAGCATCGCAGGCCTAGAGGTTAACCCCAATATCGGCGGTGTGCCTCCACCGAGGGAAGAAGGTGCCGATTTTGTTGATGGTGGTAATACTCTGGCTTCCAAGGTGACCGAAATACTACCACCAACCCCGACATCGAGGATCATCTTCCCCCTGTGGAGGCAACCCCCTGCGTTGGTGTTGGTGCCCATTTCCAGGCATCCAAAAGCAGGCCCCGGGGGCCCAAATCGAGGAGAAAACGCTTGCCGAGAACAACACATCGTCGGAGGTGCGATGCTTTTTTTGTGTCCGCGTGGGATGCCTGGGCGCCCCGGCCCTTCGACCCTTTCTCTAGGATTAAGTCGGGCGTGTCCTTCTACAGGGGGAATATTGAAAAGTAGTTCAAAATAGTCTGGGGACGATCTTGTGAGCATGCTTTTGATTTTTGGTGGTGTACTGTTTGCGTATATTCAATTTTTCGCCCAAGATCCGCCTGTGGGGGGACATTCCCGGCCTAACTCTAGGGCCGGTTTCTCATCCCGAGTTGTTTTTCGGACGGCCCGACCCTTCCGCCGTGGTTCTGTTTCACGACTCGAGCGTGTCTGGGTTTGTCAGGGTCCATTTCGATCCGATCGATCCGATTCAGCGTCGATTCCTGCTGACCCGATCTGATTGGATTCCGATATTCCGACGGTTCGATGCGGCCCGATGTTTGCGTGTCGTTGTTGTGCATCCTGGCGCAGCCGATCCCATCCGATTTCGATTGCGTGCCGATGCAGCCCGATCCGATGCACGTTTCGAGCCGATTCGATTTACCGATTCGATGCTGACTGCTTGACTGCTCCTGTCTTGTCTGTTCCTCCAGGCCAGCGCTTTGATCTCCGGGCGATAGCGGGCGTTAGGGGGGGAAGGGGAGGGGGGGCCGACAAGCTAGGTGCGCTAGCGTCACATCTGACGTCCTACTCCTCCCTCCGATCCTTACCATTCGCATAGTCGGATGTCGAGCAGGGCAATGGTCCCAAGTACGCGATGTATTGAAAAGCGTGACGTAGAAGAGCACGGCAGAGCATAGTATGTCGTAGCATTGCGTGACATGGCGCGGCGAAGCATTGCATCACAAAGCATGGCAACGCAAAGCATGGCATCGCACAGCGGTGCACAACATAGAATCGTATTGCATGCCGTGGCATGGCACTGGATGATTTGGAGGGCAAATGGCCCGTCTACGAGAAGACAGGGCCTGTCCAGAATGCCGGCTCCATGTCCTCCGCAACCGTGCCTGCCCGATGTGGGCGCTTTCGAATGCCATGTGCGCTTTCGAATGCCAAGTGCCGTCTGGAGGCGCGGGGACGAGGTCAGCGCTGTAGCGGGAGGGAGCACGATTTTGAATTACCGAAGCGCGGAAATGAGGGCGGCGCTGCAGCGGGAGCATAAAATTGGAAGAACCATAAACGACCGGATTAAAACAAACTTTGGAATAACCAAATAATGGAATCTTGCATGTCAGAAACAATACGCGGAGAGAACGGGACACTCTCCAGACAGAGTCAGGGGAGAGGAGAGTAGTATTCATAAAGTGTAACTTTTACCGTCACATTTCGCTCCAGCGCCGTCGGGGACCGCCCATAAATAAGCAAATACAACTCGGAGGTCAGCGCGAGTCGTGATGCTGCCTCTGATGGGGGGGCAGAGGGGGGCAGATAACGTCACATTGCGCGCCGCCGCCGTCTGGGAACGCCTACAAAATACCAATACAACTCGGATGTCAGCGCGAGTCGTGATGCTACCTCTGGTGAGGGGAAAGGAGGGAGGGGGGGCCGATAATGTCACGTTGCGCGCAGGCGCCGTCTGGGAGCGCCTAGAAATAACGAAAGACAGCTCGGAGGTCGTGGTTGCTGCCTCTGGTGAGGGCGGTCAGGGTCGTGCGGGTGGCAATGGGGCCTGACTTCAGCGGGGGGTGAAGACAACGGCCCTACAGGGGCTCTTTAGGGCCCCTTTTGGAGCCAGTTGGTGCCCAAAAGGGGCCCCTTGACGTCCCTTCCTTCATCCCCCATTGGGGTCCCCACTGCCACTCGCCCAACAGGGCCGGGAACGGCCGCGACCCGCCCGCTGTCCAGAGGTGGCCGTGCACGGTGGTGGCCTCGGCGGTGACGATGACCTGCGAGATCAGCCACGCCGCCCTCCACGCGGCCCTGGCCCTCCACGCCTGCGAGGCCTCGGTGGCAGTAGTTACCGTGGAGGCCCATGCCAAGGAACACCCTGCTTGCCTCCAGGGTGCCCTGGGTCTCTTGGGTTTCGATTGGTTTTGCTATGGGAAGCGGTACGTTCGTTCCCACGCCAAAAGTCAATGGACGTCCTGGGGTCTCATGGTTGGGTTTCTCGTGGAAGGTTTCTTGTGGTCGAGCTCATATTGTAGGTGTCCGACTATGGACCCGTTGTTAAACTCAGCCATCCAGCTTTCGCGCCGAAGACCGCCGGAAGCCGCCGAAGACCGTCGGAGACCACCGAAGACCGTCAGAAGACCTCCGAAGACCGCCCGAAGACCGCCCGAAGACCACCCGAAGACCGTCGAAGACGGCCGAAGGAGCATTGGTAACACGGGGTCCATGGTTGAACACGTGGCAGTAGGAGCTCGACCACAAGAAACCTTCTACAAGAAAACCCAACCATGAGACTTCAGGGCGTGCATGGACTGTTGGTGTGGGAAGTCACGCTCTTCATAGCAAAACCATCGAAACCCAAGAGACCCAGAGCACCCTGGAGGCAAGCAGGGTGTTTCTTGGCATGGGTTTCCACTGTACACGTAAGAGTGGCCTTTCGCCGGAGTGATCTTTTTGGTGCGGGCCCACTGGGGTGCCCCCATCGCCGAACGCGATGCGATTGTAGCGTCTTGCGCGCTCGTGTTTGGTTCCCCTGTCGCCCCCCCAAAGCCGTGCACCAAAGGTCACTCTAACCTTGGGTCACTCTTGCGTGTACCCGAGAGGCCGACCGGCTCGCCCTGGCGCTCGGGGGCCCTGGAGAGTTCACCGGCCGGCGTGAGCCCGAGCCCTGGAAGGCGGCCGTCGCCACCGCCGTCGCGCCGTCGTCGCGCCCTTGTGCAACAAGCATCACGACTATGCGTTTGAGAGCATATCACGGAAGCTTCCGCTCGTCTTTGACCGCTCGTCTTGGATTGAAGGTACAACGGCGAAGAACAGCGCCAAATAACGCTCGATAGTGCTCAATAGCGCCCAGTAGCCCCGAGCAGCTTTCAGACAGCGCCCAGTGTCGACCAATAGCGCCCAGACGCGCTATGTAATGGAGATACATCATGTTTGCTCTGCGAGCGGTTGGGCGCGCTGTGAGGCGCCCGGGGGACGACCAAACGCTTCCGTGTATGGCTTTCCGGCTTGCGTGCACGGCAGTGGTCCACAGCAGAAGATCCGCGCATGTCCCCCTGACCCCAGAGGCGTGGGGGGGGGCAGGTGGCCTCGACCTCCAGCGGGCTCAGAGAACAGGGCGGTATTGTCGGCTTCACTGCTGAGGGAGGTCGAATCCGCTGCGCAGCCGGGTGCCCGCTCCGGGATAAGTTATCCCGGAGCGGGGCCGCCGAGATTTGGAGGGTAAAGTGGCACGATCGAAATGGGCACGGAAAATATGGGCTCAAACACCAACAGCGATTCTTCTTCATTTTGAACCAGATGATTCGCTGTCCGCCACCGCGCATGTTGTCCACTCGAGGCAGAAAGCCGCCTGCCCAACAGCAGCGGTTGTTGCTTTGGGACATGATTGCCTAACAGCTCTTGCTGATAGGTTTCTAGTGGTGTCAAAAGAGAGCATCTTGACGCCCCAGGGCGGTCTGGGCGGGAACCGGACAAAACCGGCGGGATCCGGCAGCCCCAGGGATCCTTAGGAATCCTTAGGAATTCTTATGAATCCTTCGGAATCCATTCCCAGAACACCATTCCCAGGCCACATTTTGAATGCCCGGAGCCAACTGTAGGCCACTTCGTGTTCTTCGTGTTCCCAGAACACAATTCCCAGGCCACATTTTGAATGCCCGGAGCCAACTATAGGCCACTTCGTGTTCTTCGTGTTCCCAGAACACCATTCCCAGACCACATTTTGAATGCCCGGAGCCAACTGTAGGCTACTTCGTGACCTTCGTGTTCCCAGAACACCATTCCCAGACCATATGCTGAATGCCCGGAGCCAACAGTAGGCCACTTCGTGTTCTTCGTGCTCCCAGAACACCATTCCTGTACGATATTTTGATTGCCCGGAGCCAAATGTGATTGCCCGGAGCTAACTGTGGGCCGCTTCGTGACCTTCGTGTTCCCAGAACACTAGTCCTGTGTCATATTTTGAATGCCCGATCTGAGGAATGCTGAGGCCGAGGCAGGCTGAGGCCGAGGCCGAGGCTGAGGCTGAGGCTGAGGCTAAGGCTGAGGCAGGCCGAGGCTGAGGCAGGCTGAGGCTGAGGCTGACGCAGGCTGAGGCCGAGGCAGGCTGAGGCTGAGGCTGAGGCAGGCTGAGGCTGAGGCAGGCTGAGACTGAGGCTGAGGCAGGCTGAGGCTGAGGCTGAGGCTGATGCAGGCTGAGGCTGAGAGGCTGACGCTGAGGCTGAGGCAGAGCTGAGGCTGAGGCCGAGGCCGAGGCAGGCTGAGGCTGGCAGAGAGGGCTGAGCTGAGGCAGGCTGAGGCTGAGGCTGAGGCTGTGGCTGAGGCTGAGCAAGCTGCGGCTGAGGCAGGCTGAGGCTGAGGCTGATGCAGGCTGAGGCCGAGGCAGGCTGAGGCTGAAGCTGAGGCAGGCTGAGGCTGAGGCAGGCTGAGACTGAGGCTGAGGAAGGCTGACGCTGTGGCTGAGGCTGATGCAGGCTGAGGCTGAGAGGCTGAGGCTGAGGCTGAGGCTGAGGCTGAGGCTGAGGCTGAGGTCGAGGCAGGCTGAGGCTGAGGCTGAGGCAAGCCGAGGCAGGCTGAGGCTGAGGCTGAAGCTGAGGCAGGCTGAGGCTGTGGCTGAGGCCGAGGCAGGCTGAGGCTGAGGCTGAGGTAGGCTGCGGCTGAGGCTGAGGCAGGCTGAGGCCGAGGCATGCTGAGACTGAGGCTGAGGCAGGCTGAGGCTGAGGCTGATGCAGGCTGAGGCTGAGAGGCTGACGCTGAGGCTGAGGCAGTCTGTGGCTGAGGCTGAGGCCGAGGCAGGCTGAGGCTGAGGCAAGCCGAGGCTGTGGCTGAGGCTGAGGCTGAAGCTGAGGCGGGCTGAGGCTGAGGCTGAGGCTGTGGCTGAGGCTGAGGCAAGCTGCGGCTGAGGCAGGCTGAGGCTGAGGCCGAGGCAGGCTGAGGCTGAGGCAGGCTGAGGCTGAGGCTGAGGCAGGCTGAGGCTGAGGCATGCTGAGACTGAGGCTGAGGCTGAGGCTGAGGGCTGAGGCTGAGGCTGATGAGGCTGAGGCTGAGGCTGAGAGGCTGAGGCTGAGGCTGAGGCAGGCTGAGGCCGAGGCTGAGGCCGAGGCAGGCTGAGGCTGAGGCTGAGCCGAGGCTGAGGCTGAGGCTGAGGCAGGCTGAGGCTGAGGCTGAGCTGAGAGGCTGAGGCTGAGGCTGAGGCTGAGGCTGAGGCTGAGGCTGAGGCTGATGCAGGCTGAGGCTGAGAGGAGGCTGAGGCGCTGAGGCTGAGTCAGGCTGAGGCTGAGGCTGAGGCCGAGGCAGGCTGAGGCTGAGGCTGAGGCAAGCCGAGGCTGAGGCTGAGGCTGAGGCTGAAGCTGAGGCAGGCTGAGGCTGAGGCTGTGGCTGAGGGTGAGGCAAGCTGCGGCTGAGGCAGGCGGAGGCTGACAGATATGCTTATACACATCGCTGTTAGGTTGCTTTGCCGGGATAATTTGTTGTTGGGCATTGTCTCAATTTTTCCGTACACATTTCGGGCGTCCAAAATCAAGATCGCGACGGGAGGTTTTTGGCCGTTTTCGGCCTCGGGGGTGCGCGCAGGGCCCTGGCACCGTCAACAGACGGTTCGCGATGAGAAGCTGGCCCCTGGGTTCGCGGGAAACACCAGGGCGTCGCATCTCCGACGAGAAATGTGATGTTTGCGGCCCGCATTTTCCCGTCGATTTTGGAATCACCTTACATGAACTCGGGGCGAAGTGCTGCTCCCGGGGAAAGGGTCGGGACTTTTGGGGCCGCGCGTGAGAGAAATCACATCGTTGGATGTCTGGGTCCGTCGCCGCCACCGCCGCCGCCGCTGGCGCCCATGTCGCCGCTCTCGTTGCCGGCGTCGGCGTCGGCGTCGGCGTCGGTTTGGCCGTCGCTGGCATCGCCGTCGCCGTCGTCGCAGTGGCCGTGGAAGGCGCTGCGCCGCTGCGCGTCCCTGCGCCGCTGCGGGGAGCAGCTGCTGCGCGAGCTGGAGGCCTTCATGGAGCCGCGCCTGTGCTTCCCCGGCGAGGTCCCCGCGCCTCCCGGGCTCAGCTCCTCCTGCTTGGGACGTCCAGAGGTGTCCAGAGGTCTCTGCGAGGTCCCCAGATGAGCGACGCAAAGAAGAGGGGTCGTCTGCGTCGATATTCGCGCGTAAGCTGCCCGCGTAAGGTCGCGCGATTGCGCCCTCGTTTTCAATGTGGCGTGCCGCGCTGGCGGCCCGCGTAAGCTGCCGCGTAAGGTCGCTACGTCATCTCGCGTAAGACCCGTTTTTGATCGTCGTTTTTTCTGGAGGCCTCCAGAAGTCCTTCGGGGGTGTCCCAGAGGGAGGTGAGGAGGGTGGTGAATATGATGGCTGGGGCCATGAGATCTCAGTGTTTTCGTGTCTCCTCTTCTTCCTTCGATGACTCTTGCTGGGTCGCGTACCCCCACCAGCCCATCCAGGAACGCTTTCCAGGAACGACGACGACGGGAGCAATCCATCGCGGGTCATCCGCCTCTTGGAGGTCCCAGAGGGTGGAAACATAAATGTTGCAAGCGCGACAACGCCGAACTTTTCGTAGAGTGGAAACCCACGCTAAGAAACACCCTGCTTGCCTCCAGGGTGCCCCGGGTTTCTTGGATTTCAATAGTTCTATTTATATATCTATATATCTGTATATATATATATATAAAATACATAACGTTCCCACACTACAGATCAATCAACTTCCTGGAGTCTCATGGTTGGGTTGCTTGTGGAATATTTCTTGTGGTCGAGCTCCTACTGTACACGTCAGCGTCCGGGGTGGCGAGATCCACCATGGGGTCTGGATCTCGTGCTTCGAGGTGTGAGCTATGCTGTGTTGGAGGTCCGAGGTCCGAATTGCTGGACCACGTCGAGGGGAGACTGCCCGCGAGGTGTGCAGCTCTTCTGTCCCAGTTGTTGCAAAACTGCGAGGCGTGTCCCCTTCCGCATTTACGCCTGGCGTGCAAGGCGCCGGAGATTCACGAATGCATGTGAGGCCTTCCCTTCGAGGGTTGAAGGAGTTGTCATCTCTTCCTCGGCTAAAAACGGCGGAAGGGCGGCGGAAAGTCGGCGGAAGTAAAGCGAGGCCGCCTTCGCCGGCGGAAAATGGCGGATGCTCGGCGGCAGCCTCGACGGCTCAAAGGATTTTGCGCACGCTCAGGGCGTGCTGGGTTGCAATTCCCTGCCCGACAGACTCCACCGATCTCCCCACCCAGCTAGAGAGCGGCCCATGCGCGTCGGCGCCTAGGAGGGCCAGGTGGGGAGCAACGGCTTCCACGTCGGTGAGGTGAGCGCTGGCACGATAGTCCTGGACCTGGAGAAAAGATACGGCATGCCCACGACGGCCTCCAGGGAGCAAGTGCACTGGGGAGGCAAACGGGCCCTGAGACGGCTACGAGACGGACAGGTGTGGTACCATGGCAGGAGATACGCTCGGGCCAACGCCGCAGCTCTCCTCTCAGATCATAGATGCCGAATGGCCCATGGAGATGCTAGACCTTCCCCTTCCTGCACCTCTTCGAGGACACCACCAGAGGGTCTACCCGAACACTATCCTAAGGCGGCCACCTGCGCCGCGAAAAGTCACACCCGTTTCACTCGACTCAATCGCCACAAGCAGCTGCTGACTTTTTTGGACATACAACTGCGAGAGTTTACTCAGAGCAGACCGTCTCGGAGACTAACTTCGACAAGCTACCAAAGCTGAAGTCTCGGTGGCGTGCCTACAGAGTACACTCCTTGAGTCTTGCTTACCCTGGACTACGGAGGGATACAGGGTTACCCGCGCACCCCGCACGACCCGCACCAGCCGCGACGGATGCCTGATCGCTTTCAGTTTCCGCCATTTCCAGTTGTCCGAGGTCCGGGTATCACATACTTGGTTGGCTGAAAGGCTGCAGCGCTTCCGCTTCGCAAGGAAACGCACCAAGGAACGCGACACCTGCATCCTGAACGGACATGCCCCCCTGAACGAGGTCAGCCACGCGAGCCCGGGGGGTGGACCATCACGAAAGAATTGCAGCACATCGAGACTTCGGAACAAGTGTTGGTGCCAATGTTGAGCTGCGCTGCGGCAGATCCCGCGCCGTACCGCCCTGATAGACACTATGGACGCCAATGCCGCCGTGCCCCCGCACTTACCACGTGTTGGCTTGGCTGGACAGAGACGCTCCCATGCGGCTACCAATGGCAATGGCGCCCGCTTGCTGGTCTTACTGCAGATGTTCAACTTAGTGGCCCTCAACACGTTTGGCAAAACGACACGGCATAATGGCACATGGAAACGCACCACTGGGCGAGGATGGACGACTATTGACTACGTCTGTACTAGGCTATCTGGGTGGAACGGCAAGTGCGCGGCCCCGCTCAAAAGCTCCCTGTCAGCATAGGAGGCTATCCAGACCACCGACCCGTCGCAGCGCAGATCTTCGTTGGACTACGGGCCCGCCGAATACCTGAGGAGAAACCAGCACGGTGTGATCGTGATGCCCTGATGCAAGATTTGAAGCTCCTGAGAGACCCAGATGCCGAAGTTCCCCAGCGACTTATTGATATGCGAGTGCATTTTTCTGTTTTACTCAACCGACGACAAGTCACTGGTCTGCGGCAGGAGGGGTGTGGAACCAACCAGAGATACGCTACACCTTCTGACTACTTCAACGCTGTGGAGCACACGCAGGTTGAGGCGGCGACTCCTTCTCACATCCCCCAGCCGAAGATGAGAACTCGCCCCAAGCTGACCGACGATACCCTCGCCCTGATCGAGAAGAAACACCGGATCCAACGACGCATGGCAGGAGTGCTGGACCAGGACTCCGACGGCGACGCTCTTCTCCAGGCAGACTTCGGCGGAGCAGCCAGAGCAGCAGCCAGAGCCGCACGTGCTGAACGGCGCCAGCGGCTCGCAAATGCGGCCAAAGAGGCGGAGGCGGCGGAGGCGGCTGGGAACCCACGCGAACTCCACAGTGTCATTCGCCGCCTAGCCCCGAAGCCAGCTGCGCCAGTGGTGACGGTCTGCAACCCCTCCTCTGGGAACATGTGCATGGGCGCAGAAGAAGAAGCTGAAGTCCGTGTCGGTGCCCTGTGCAACATCTCCGATGGCTCGGTGATCGACATGTAATCTTTGCGGGCCGCGTGGACAGCCACCTCGGGGCGGCTCGCGCATTGGCCCATGCAGCGCCGAGGGCGTCAAGAGAGCTA
This sequence comes from Prorocentrum cordatum, assembly GCA_963575745.1. Classification (NCBI taxonomy): domain Eukaryota; class Dinophyceae; order Prorocentrales; family Prorocentraceae; genus Prorocentrum; species Prorocentrum cordatum. The sequence continues at coordinate 155,385 of CAUYUJ010001936.1, read as the reverse complement.
TCATCAATATGCCCAACTACTAGAGCGCACCTGTCCTGAAGATGACCGGCTCAGATAGCCTCGACCCCATGAGTAAACCACGCGACGGATCGATCATCGAAGTGTGGAAGCTACTGGTGTCAGAGACAGCCCCCGTCTTTCTTGTTGTTTTCCCAGTCATGCCAAGCTCTTGGGCATTCTGCCCAACGGTTCAAAGACGGAGAAACAGCGTCGCTTCGCAAACCCAAGGGAGATGGCAGAATCGCGAAGGACCACTACCGAGCCATCGATCTGATCAACCACATTGACAAGGTCTATATGAATGTGACAGTGATGCCAGAGTCTCGCGGCCTAATCCCCCGCCTCTCCGGCTCGCAGTTCGGGGCATTTGCTGGCAGATCTACCCGCGCAGTTGTGGCAGAGGTCGCGCGCCGCTACCGTCTCCATGGGCGAACCTCCCGTTTAGGCAAATGTACGATGCCAGGTGTGCTGGTGGCCGTCCTGATTGACCGCGAGAAGGCCATCGACCTGGTCGACAGAGATGAGATATGGATTGCCCTGGAGAGGCTGGCTCTGAAGCGACGCGTTCGTCTTGCAGTCGAAGAACTCCATGGAGGCGCGCGCTACGTCGCCCGAGACATTCGGACCAACCAGCCCACCGAGAAGCTGCTGATCCCCAGAGGAGCACGGCAAGGAAATGTGGAGGGCCCGCTCCTGTTGGTGGCCGCGCGCGACCTCCTCGCCTCCAGCCTGGAGCAGAGCCGCGCTCTGCCCGAATTCACAGTGGTCTCTGCGACGTTCGGCCCGACATGTGAAATATTCGTAACTTTCATTTCCTTCCTGGGACCGATGATGGGGAATGTCTGATTGCATCGTCAGAAAATTTGCAGACGGCTGGATAGCGTTCACCATCGTCGAGGATTTCGAACCGGCATAAAGGTTTCTCTCATTCCTGAAGCGCGTGATCACGAAAGGAAAGATGAATGTGAATGACACGAGAACGAAATTATCATCGCCACGGCCGGCGGTAAAAGCAACGCTCGCGAATCCACGATCCGACCCAAACAAACAAACATCACGCTGGAAGGGGCGCCGATCGACGCCGCCTCGAGCGCGAAATACCTGGGGGCCAAACAACGCGACGACAGCGCGATGGTCGAGGGAGTTACCCACAGGATCCAAGGACGAAATGCTGCCCATGCCCGCCTCGCAAGATGCGCGTTCAAGGGGCAGTTCAGCGTTGAACTTAGAGTTCGGTCGCGGTGCTCACTGGTCCGCGCGCCAGCGCTTTACGGTCTGGAAGTTGCAGCGCTTACCAAGCGCGATGCGACTCGCCTCGACAACTGACAGACGAGAAAGTCGAGATTACTTGCCAGGTCGCCCGCGCATGTGCATCATAGAGTAACGCAGCAGTCCGCCAACGAACGCGTGCACCAACTGCAGCCCCGCCCCCCCCGACCTCCAGGAGCACCTTCAGGGGGGCCTGGCCGGGGGGGGGCCCGCGAGCCCCCCGTTGACTTTAAGTGCGACCCCGCGAAGATGGCACGAGCAGTAGTCTTTGGCAGGTTCAACCTCGAGGGCCCCTTACACACATAAGTAACTTCACTCTTGGGAGTGCATCGAGATGATCTCGGACGTCCTTGGAGGACCCCCCCCCCCCCCCCTGAGGCCCAACAAGAAGCCCGTGTTGCCCATGACCTCCAAGACGTGTTTCCGCGCCCTGCTCGCCCCTGGATTCGGCGGTTGCGCTGCGCCCCCAGAGCCACAATCAGGAGTGCGAGGCGAATGGCCACAGATGACGAGGAGAGAGTCGCTGCAGGATTTGCCCCCCCACCTGACGCACTACTCCCTTGCCCGACATGCTCCCGCATGTGCCATGGCCCCAAGGGCCTAGCCAACTACATGTTGTTGACACATGAGATGCATGGGGACCTCGCCGACGATCGCTGGCGCGCCCGAGGTGCAGGATCGTTGGCGCGCCCGAGGTGCAGGAACACATGTAGCCGAAACTATACCTCCGTCAGGCATGTACTCAGTGGAAGATGTCGCGCGCCCTTGCTGCCCTCGGCTCAAGCCTCTGCGAGCCAAGCGCCCGACCAGCCTGCCCAATATCCCCCAGCTCCTTTGCCTCGCCACGTTCGCGCCGTTAGCGGAGATCAACGGGGCGAAGCGATCGAGCGAGACCAAGGGAGTGGGCCAGACGGACTTGTCGAACAACGACGAGATCAAGCCCACTCTCCGCCTCCAGAATTTGATGCGCCGCCTCCGGCCCCAGCGCGAGGCAGCCCGCCGGGACGACGCGAGGGGCGACAATTTTGGCCTCGCCCTCAAGGTCGGCACGAAGCTCGAGCTGGCGCTGGAGGGAGGCCCCCAGAACTACGTCGCGACGGGCAAGGCGCGCGGGAAGGCGGGAACTTCCAGAGACACCTTCTCGGGAAGAAGCCAGACGCGCTCCCGGGGGGCGCGATCTTCCGCCTCGCCGAGGCCTACACGGGCAACGCCAAGGAGGTAAGGGACGCGGCGACGAACAGCCAGGCCCACGAACTGGCCCCGAACGCACTGCAGGTGCTGAAGCAGTGGGGGGCCATCGCTCAGAACACGGATGCGATCGCGCGAGCGACGATATGATTCATGGTCAAGCTGACAGAAGGAGCCGAATACCAAGTTCGCTGGATCTGGGCAGTCAACCATCACCCAGACCTGAAGTCGGCGCTGACCGTCCAGAGGATGAGCCGCGCCACAGACTAACACATGGACGGGTGGAAGCTCATCTCGTATTCTCTGGTGGTCGCGGGCGCTACGCACTATATCCTTTCCTGGGTGCGACGAGTATCTCCGGCCTCGGCCGCGATGGCCACTCGTGCAAAACGTTGCAAGATTTTCACGGATTGAGGGTGGGTCGTTTACGATATGTGGCCGATCTTCTTTGTGTACTTCGAGTTCGAGGGGTCGAACGGGTGCGTGATTGACGCGGGGGGTGGCCGCCTCGGACTTGCGTGTTGCTCTCTGTTTTTTTCCTGTGCTGCCTCTCGGTCTAGACCATTTGAGTTCTCTTGAGTATTGCTTGAGGGGGGCGGTCGCCCATGCCCCGGAGGGGGACGAGGGCGCCGCTGTCACAGCGCCGCCTCCGCAGAGGCGGGGGCGCGCGGGGGTGGGGGGCGGCCTCTCCGCCCGAGCCCGCGCGCGCGCCCGTCGGTGGGCCCGCCGTTCGGAATATAGGTTTTCGAACGTGCCGATTTCGGTTGAATTTTTCTTGGGCCCCTCAGCGTCCTTCCTTGGAGGTTCCTGGGCGCAGCTGTTTAAAAAAAGGATGCTCGGCGGAAGGCGGCGGAAGTGAAAGATGTGCCCCCAAAAGATGGAAACGTTACTGGGTTCAGGGTTTCCGATATCGCTCATGTGACGGATGATGCAGTCACGGGGGGGCCGCGAATCAACAGATGCAGGCATCTTTGCCGAACTCGCAGCAGGTCTATTTGAGCAGTCATGCCGAGTCTCACCACAGGCAGGGGCCGCCATCGGCAACCATCGAGAACCAATGCAGACGCCAGCCAGGCGCGCGACGCCCGCGAGGTTCGCCGCGCGTGCCAGGTGCGCCACGCGCACCAGCTGCGCTAGGCGTCACGCGCACCAGCTGCGCACGGGCCCAAGCGTGCCAGGCGCGCCTGATGCGCCACGTGTTCCGCGCACGCCCAATGTGCCATGTCGTGTTTTCCAGCCGCGCCAGGTGTGCCATGTGCGTGTCGCGGGCACCTTGCGCGAGGTGCGCCAGCGCACGTCACAGCACGCTTCGGGCAATACGTCGATCCCCCAACATACGTTGTCAGAAAACAATGTAAATCGACGGCGGGTTGACCAGCATTGTGTATTGTGTGTTGTGTGTGCGTGCGCCTGCAATCACTCATTGAGCAGGCAGTTTGGAGAACAAATGGGTGATGGGCTTGCGCGCAGCGGGCAACATGATGCCCCCCTGCCGCTCCTGTCGAACAGATGCCAAGTTACGCAGGGTGCCCGAACATGATCTAGATTTCGCCGCGAAGTGGAATTTGCTTGTTGGATGACAAGGATGACGGGGGCCATGTTCCTGGTCGGTCGCTGGTCGATTGGGGGATGGGGTCTTTACCTCGCAGGCACGGTTGCGGGTAAATCGCTGATGAGCCCCTCCCCGAAGGGGGAGGAAAGCGTCAGAGGAACTGACCCCTTGAACCACATGCGCCCAGAGGGTTGATGGGATTACACCCCCTGGCCCCCGGTGACCCGCGCGCGTGCGTCGGGCCGTGATGTGCTAACCCACTTCGTCGTGGCCCCCCTCTTCGGCGCACCCGAGTCCTCGAAGGCCTTTTGAGGCCACCGTGAGGCGCAAAAAGGGCCGAGAGCAGTTCAGAACCAGGATCCCCGACGGCATGTTTTTCCACAGCGCGGACCTTCTGTGGAGGTCTCGACCCATTCCTCGGGGCCGGCCTTTCATCCCGAACCGTTTTCTGACGGTCCCGAGGCTCGAGAAGGGCCCCAGGACGCCGAAGTGGAGGAAAAACCTTCCGTCGTGTGTGTTTCCCTTACCATCCTGTGGTTTTGGGTCCTCGTTTTGAAGAAGCAGCGCCCCGCGTTTCCTCACTCCTCTCCTCTTTTCCTTCCCCTCCTCCCTCGTCCCATCCCGTGTCCTCATCGTCATCGTCCCCTGTACCATGTCGGCAAACCTCTCCCACGTTTCGTGGCCCCACAGGGAGCTCCACCGAAGGCCCTAGTGGCATGGTCCACATGCGGCTCCCCGCCCACCACATGTCCATTTGGGCGCACCCCTCACCCGTTTCGTCGTGACCCCATATGGAATTCCACCGACGGCCCCAGTGGCATGGTCCACATGTGGTTCCCCGTCCGCCGCATGTCAATGTCGTCGCACCCCTCACACGCTTCGTGGCCCCATAGGGAGCTCCACCGAAGGCCCCAGTGGCGCATAAGGTTGGGTCTCTCTCGTAAGGTTAATTTTTCTGGCGGGAGGAGGAGGAGGAGAAGGAGGAGGAGGAGACGACGACGACGACGACGACGACGACGACGACGACGATGACCACGACGACCACGACGACCACGACGAAAGGACGACGACGACGACGAAGGGACGACGACAACGACCACCACCACCACCACCACCACCACCACGACGACGACGACGACGACGACGAGGGGCTCTGGGAACGCCGAACACCTCGAGCTCCCCGACCCACGCGCCCGCGTCTCCCCTGGGCGAGGCGCTGGCGGAGGAGGGCGAGAGCAGCGACGAGCTCCTGCTGGTCGACCGCGGGGAGGTCTCGGTGGAGGTCGCCGGCCGCACCGTGCGCACGGAGGAGGCCCGCCAGCCGGAGAAGGGAGGCAGCAGGGCGGAGGGAGGGGAGGGCCCAGACCTCCTCGCGTTGTGAAAATCACGACGGGAGGTTTTTCGCTAGTTTTCGGCCTGCGGGGGCCCCTTCCCCGGCCTCGGGACTGTCAAACAATAATTCAGGATGAAACATTAGACCCAGGGAAGAGGTCCAGACTTTGGGGGTCGACGTTGTGGAAAAATCACGACGTCGGGGGTTTGGGGGGGATGAGGAATATCAGACGGGCCTAGAATCGAGATAGATCCGTTGCAGAGCGTTCCGGGGCGCTCCGAAGCGGCCGCGGCGCCCGATGCATGCGCCAAGCCCGCCGAATCTCAGAGATGTCCGATTTCTATCGGTCCGATTTTGTGTTGGATTCTGCCTTCGTCTTCGGTCGGGAGCCTTGAGACGGGGGTCAAAGCAAACGGGGGTCAGCCTGAGCGCCGGATCTTGCAGGGTCCTGCAGAGCTAAGGGTGCATTGACCCGGACTTACGTGTAGGATGCAGAGTCCTGCCGGATTTTGCAGGATCCTGCAAAGCCCGACTGGCCCTGGTTTGGATTGACCGGGGTCAGTAGATCCCCGAGGCGGAGGGAGGGGAGCGGGAGGAGGGAAGTCAGAGGAGGAAGAGGCCCCGATACTGCCGCTCGTCCTAGAAAGCACTCTCCGCCACGGCTTGATTCTCTCCGGCATTCTGGTCATAACGCACACCAGGAGCGGTCTGAGGAGCAGCGGTATTGGTATCTTTGGGTTTCACAGGGGGAGGGAGTGGTGGACGGGAGGAGGGAGACGGGAACCGGAGGGTGGTGCAGGAGAAGGAGGAGGAGGAGTAGGAGGGGGGGGGAGGTGGGAGGGAGAAATGAGGAGGGAGGAGGGAGGACGGAAGAGTGAAGAGGGAGGGAGGGAGGAGGAGGAGGAGGAGAAGGAGGGAGGAGGAGGAGGAGGAGGAGGAGGATAGACCTCCCAACAGGCAGGCCACTGGCGAGCCATTCAGAGATTGGATAAGCAGTTTACCATACATAAAGTCAAGGCACACCAGACTCTCCAGCGAGGAGATCGAGAATGGGCAGATCAACTACGAGTAATAGGGAATGCCTGGGCCGATGTCATGTGTCGTGAGGCCGCCCGTGAATATGCCTCCCCCCAGGACGCCGAGGCCTGTAAAGAATCCCTAGACGGTTGGTTTGCTGTGTTTAAAGCTGCGGTGTCGATTTTAGAGCTCTGGCCTTCAGCTAGGGAAATGCACGGCACCCTGGAACGAGAATCGAAGAGTTTAAGGCCACCCCCCCGAAACCATAGGCAGCACAACGTTTTGTGGAATGGCCGATTGTGGCAGTGCCTCTCGTGCGCTAAGAGCTTCAGGTCTCCCCCTTCGCGCACGAATCGGTGTGCTGCCCTCCCTCCCACCTTTGGGGCCCTGGTGAGGGGATGCAACCTTCCCACCCCAGAACACAGGATGTGGGCGTGCAAGGTTGTTTCTTCAGGCATTCCTGTCCTGTACTGCTCGAGGTGCGGGTCGTACTGCACCCGCACTCCCAAGCACCTCCTTGGACCCTGCGCTAAGATCAAGAAAGCTCAGGTTCGCTGTTTTCGCCGAGGCATTTTGCCTTGGCCCAAAGGCACCCGTCTTTCCCGCCCATGGAGAGTCCTCCACGGAGCTGCCCAGTGGTGGAGGGACCTGGGTGGGGAGTTGGGTGGGGATTGGGATCGTTCAGCGGCTGCGCAGCCCGCAGCCGATTCTGTTGAGTCTGTCCGTCCTGCCGTCGCCGCGCCGTCCCGCGCGAGCGACTTCGAGGAGGAGGAGGAGGCGTCGAGGTTTCTTTTCGGGCCCCTGGCCGTCGGCGCCACCTCCCCCCGCGGAGCGAGGGCCTCCCTGGCCCATACAGGGGCCAGGGGCCCCCCGCCTTTGGTTCCAGGGCAGGTCTCGGACGACTCCGACTAATCTTTCTCCCGAGGTCAGGCGAGCCTGGATTTGGCTGACCTCTTAATGCCCATGAATGAATGAATGAAGGAGGATAGAGAGAGAGAGGAGGAGGAGGAGGAGAAGGAGGAGGAGGAGGAGGAGGAGACGGAATAGAGAGGTGAGAGATGAGAGAGAGAGAAAGCGGAGAGAGAGGAAAGATATGAGAAAGAGGAGAGAGAGACAGAGAAAAATAGAGAAACATCACATGAGGATATATAACGAGAGAGAGAGAGAGAGAGAGAGAGAGAGGGTGAGATCGGACAAGTAGGCGGACCAGGGTCCGTCCGCGAGGCGCACTGCGGTGCGACAACTCGCATGCACTATTTGCGGCGGTGCAGCCTTTAGATACGAGGGCGGGCAACAAAAAACCCCTCCCCCGGCGCAGTGCGACAGACGCTACAGACGGCGGACAGACGATGATGATCTCACCTGTCAGACCGCGTGAGGAAAAAGGCCCCAACAAGAAAGGCGACGTGCTGACACGTGGCTAGGCGGCTTGGCAGACCGCCAGTTGGGCGCTTGGCCGCAAAGCGGCGCGCAGTGACGGGGCACCCCCCGCCCCCACGCCCTGACACCGTGGACGCGGAGCCACGCGTACACACGGGCAGGCAGAAAGGAGGAGATTAGCGCGGGGCACCAGGTGGAGCGCCGCGGAACGATGACAACATAGCTTGGATGTTGAGTGTCGGCACGGCACCATCGGGCGAGGCCGTGAGCAGCTCGGCGAAGGCTCGCCCAGCACTGTGGAGGCGCTGGAGTAGAGGGCCTTGACGAGCTTGGGCGGCGGCGAGGTCAGCGGCGAGAGCTAAGCACCTCTGCTGGAGGGCAGCCATAGCCTGTGACAGCTCGGTTTCGCGGTCGGCGAGGGGTGGCTGCTCTGTGCCAGCAGCCGAGGGCCTCGAGACAGGGGCGGTGTCCTCGGTACGCCTGTCCAAATGGTGGACTAGCGTAGTACGGGACCCAGTACGCTGGCGTCCGTCACCCTTGAAATGTGATTTGAGGGGCCGACGCGACCCCAGGGCTGGAGCCGCTAGGGCCACGCCCCGAGAGGTCGGGGGAGCCGCTTCCTCTCGCTCAGCAACGATGGACGCGTGGATGGGGCACGAGGGCCTGTCTGGTTTAGTACCCTGCGGGGGGGCTGAAGCCGCCCCCGCGAGCTGCCGGCGGTGGGGGGGTGGAGTGGTCTGCGCGGTGGGGCCAGTGGTGATGCCGTGCAAAGGCTCTGAGGTCGGTCGCGTAGAAGGTTGGCGTCTCGGTAGGTCGGCATGGTCAGCAGCGTGTGGTATCGGCGGTGCGTCCTCCATGCCACTCGGTCCTCGGGGGTCACCCAGGTCATGGTCGGCGTCCTGGCGGTGGCCGATATCATCGTATGTGGGCGATATCGCTCTCGGGGACGAAGTCGCAGTAGGGGTCGAGAGGTTTCCCGACAGGGCGGGGTTTTCGCTGGCTGGTCCGTCGTCCACAGCGTCCGATCCCCCACCGAAGCTGAACAGGTCATCCTCCTGTTCGTCAGCGTCTTGAAAATGAGCGGCGTTGTCATGTGGGTGCGCTGCCGCTCTAGATGGCGGAGTCGGGGGCGCCGTGCGGGTACCCGACGGGGCAGGGTTGGCGCTGGCTGGCCCGTCGCCCAGGAAGTCCAGGCCCCCGCCAAAGCCGAACGGGTCGTCCTCCTGTTCGTCGAATATCGCCCGTTGGGCCTCGGCCCAGAGCTCGTCGGGGTTCTGTGGGATGTCTGGTCCAGCCGCGGGTGGTGCCTGGTCAGACAGCAGGGGGTTTGGTTCCATTTTGTTTAGTTCCGCAGCTGTGAACCCAGCCCTGCGGTGTGGGAGGGGGAGTGTACGGTGTCTACGCTCGTAGATGGCGACAGCGACTCCATGCAGCACGGTCGCTTGGCGATGTCGTGATTTGGCAGCTTCGACAATGTCGTCTGGAAGGTTATGAGTACGTGCCGCCGTTGTGGCGAGGGCGTCAGCCTGACGATTGAACTCCTCCGCGATGGGCCCGATGAGCCCGAGGTCGATGCCCATGTCGCCCTGGTGGCTGGCGACTTTCTCGACGCGGAACATGTTGGGCTTGGCCATGACGCATCGGTGGACCTTTTCCCAGAGCTCCACGTGCGTGCCCTGCGGTGGTGAGTGTCCGTCGATGATCCTTTGGAGACCGTCAACCACCGCCTGGTTGTCCACGAAGACGTGTACGGGCCGTTCGGCACATGCCGTGAGGTGGACAATGGCGAGGGTCTCCGCAAGCTGTGCGTTCTGCGTGATGCCGTGAACGCGTGCACTGTAGTTCATGCGGTGGTCGATGCCGTAGTAGACGCCGTAGCCCGCTCGTGCAAGCAATGGGATGGCTTGGTTGGTGCATGCACCGTCCGTGGCAGCGTAGACCCATGTCCAACCAGTGTCATGGTCAAGGTAGGTGGTGTAGGAGTCCTGGGCTGAAGCCGCAGGATCTCCCTCAGGTGGGGGCCGCGGTATGGGCTGAGGTAGCGGGTCCCTCGCGAGGTCGGCCTGCAGGTCGAGGAGGGCTGGGTCTTCATCGAAGAGCCCGCAGTGTCTTGTGTGCGGTGGAAGACGGGCCCACTGCTCGTCACTGATGAGGGTGGTAAGAGGGACTCTTTCTCGGGCCCAGCACTTGCAGTCGCGAACAGTGTGCTCCTGAGTTTCCTCTTCCTCGTCGCAGTATCGGCAGATGGGGCTGGGGTCAGCGGACGTGTTTGATCGGGATCGTCGCTGTTGGGTGTGGTCCCCGCCCGACAGGTAGTTAAGGAGGAGCGCCAGCTGCCATGCGTTGCATTTGGCTGCTCCTTTCGTTCGGGCGAGCCACGTGCTGGCGAAGAGGTCGAGGCCCTGTCTGACAGAGGCCAGGTGTCCAAGGTCATGACGCCGTGGCTTGATTTTTCTCAGAAAGGCTCTGCGTTGTGAGGCTCGCAGCATGTGAAGGAAGGCGTTTTGGGGTAGGTTCAGCCAACTGATCTGACAGCCCCAGTCGTCGTACATGATGCCAAATGTGGGCCAGGTCCAACGGAGCTGCTGAAGCGTCTGGACAAGTCGTCCAACAGGTCCTCCCCCGAAAAGGGTCTGGACATGGTGTTGGAGATCCCTGACGAGACCGCAGAGAGTAGCGTCGCGGTTAACCTGTCGCCGCAGACACAGGAAGACTTCACGCTGCATAATGGCGTCAATCTCCAGGGCGTGTCCTGGGACGCACACGGCCATGAGAGTCCAAAACTCGACCCACCTGTTTCCCTTGGGGCGGATAGCCGCCTTAAGGGCATGGTTGTAGGCAGTTTTGACGGGGCCTGATGGGGCTTGAATGTCGGTGCCCGTGGTACAGACGCTGGCAGCAAGGGAACGGGCGTGCCGCGCCTTAATAAGCATCGGTGATGGGAGCTTGCCAATGCGCGGCAGGCGACTAGTCGCCCTGCGAACACGGGCGTCAGCGGTGGCCGTGAGGTTAAGCGCGGCTGGAGCCGGCGCTGCCTCGGCGTTGATGTAACTCCCGACGAGCTTAAAGGAGTCGACCACGCGTAAGGGCCGTTCCGCCAGAGTGAGCTGGGTAACGGCGTGTGAAGCTCGTCGGTGAGCGCCCACCCCGCCACTTTGCCAGGATGAATGCGTTGACCAGAAAATCGATCAAACTTGGCGGTTTCATCAAGAGATTTCTGCAACTCAGGCGCGGTGTGGGTAGTGGAGTTGCTGTCGTCAACGAAGGTAGTGCTGAGTGATCGCGGAACGTATCGATGCTGTCTCTTGGTCCACACACACATGAGCAGCTTAATGTCGTCCAGGGACCAAGAGCTTCCCTGGAGGTGCCCGTTAGTCCTGGCCAGTTCCTTAGAGTACGCACCGTTCATGCGGATGTAGCGTTTGTGGCGCCTGTAGAAGTTTCTGCGGACAGTAACGATGTCTTGGGGACACCCCGCGTGAAGCGCTAGGTTAAGACAGATGTCCGTGATGAGGTAGTCGAAACACTTCTGTCGGTCCAGGGCAGCTCCAGCTAAGGGAAGGAGTAAGGCCCTGGCGTGTTCGATGCGCAGGGCAAGAGAGGTGCTGACGTCCCCAATGGTAGCTTTGGGAACAGCGCCAAAACTCGTGGCGTGGGTCCATCCTTTCCGCCAGTCCGTGAGGCTGCGGTAAGCTGGCGCTTCCCACGCATACATCCAAACGGAAAGCACCGAGAGAAGTCGTTGGTCCGTTGGGAGTTCGCCTCGGCCTTTTCGGAGGCACGGGTTTGGCACGTGGAGGAGGGGTTCTGGGATGGTGCCAGTGCGTTGCATAGCGCGTAGGACGCTGGCGAAGAGGCGAAGAATGTCGTCGGGTAACTCCTTAGCCTCCTTAGTAGTCCAGCCGTCCAGTCCCCCCGCGCGGCGCGGTGAACGGGTGCGAATGAAGTGGATGAGTTGGTCGTCAGTAAGGTGGAAAGGGGTAGCTGGTGCTGGCGTAGGCAGCTCCTGTCGGTACTCGTCGTAGAAGTCGGCCCACGTCGGCATGGCTTCGGCGTCATGTCCCGCACGTGCACGGTACCTGCCCAAGATGGGCTCCCAGGTGTCGACCATGAGCTTCAGCATGTCCTTGGTGTTAGCAACAATGGCGTTGGCAGGGAGGATGTCGGGGACTTGCGCAGGTGGTGGTTCACGAGTGTGGTCTTCGTCGCTGTCCGTGTCGGGCGAACTACCGTCGCTGGGGCTGAAGCCGCCAGCTTCGGTGTCAGCGTCGCTGTCGTCCGTGCAAGCTTCGTCAGGTTTGAAGGCGTTGGTGTCGCAGTGGAGTTGCGTGTCGTCAGGTGTGGTAGGCGTGCGGAGATACGCCGTGGGCGAGCTGTCAGCAGCCCGTGCGTATATGGCCGCCTTTCGCCCGCTTGGCTCGCGGACGCCCTCAGCCCATATCTTGATGCGTTCAGCTTTGGCACGGTTCGCACGTCGCGCCAGCTCCAAGTCGAGGTGTTGGATCAAAACGTCAAGGTGCTCTCCGTGAGGCACTGGCTCGTCGGGGGTCCAGGCCTCGGGGAAGTCTAGGAGAACCGTGGGGCGCAGCTTGTGGCATAAGAGGCGGGCCGCGGTCCACGTGCAGTCGATGCGCTGCGCGAGGTACGGCGGGATAGCCCGGCAATCCAAATGATGGTGCTGTCCGATGAAACGGAGCTCACAGAGTTGCCGATGGAGCTTGCGCAGTCGGTTCATGTGTATCGTGGAAGCTCCGTAGGTGGGGAAGGCGCGGGGGACAACTGGTCGATCTTCGAACGTGGGCGTAAGCCCGTGCATGGTGGGGGGCTTCTTTTTTGGGTGGTCGGGCGGTGGAGGTGGCAGGTCGCGCAGACGGGTGAGATGGTACTCATGACTGGCCTCGTTAGCCAGGGCGAACATGCGCTCCACGTCGTCGCGTGTGTCGGCCTGTTCCATGCGGTCCTGATATCGCCCAGCGATGAGGGTCCCTAGTGCCTGCAGCTCGTGACCCTCATGAGCTCCATCGTCGGGAGGGTAGGGCGTGGGGGCAAGAAGACGTCGGGCCGTATGGTCGAGGCGACTGAGGTCAAGCGTGACCTGCAGGCCAACATGAGACTTCGCTGGCAAGTCGCGAAGGTAGCAGAAGTCGGTGACAAGGGATCGCGCCGCTTGGTTGGCAATGATATAATCGATGCGCGAAGTGCGGGGGCACTTGGTGACGCGGTCCCAGTCAGGGATATTGCCGTATGTGTGCATGGTGTGGTCTGGTGTGCCCTCAGCAACGTTGAACCATCCGTGCTGCAACATGTGCAGAAGGTGTGGGTTGTCGTCGATGTTCGTATTGGCGTCCATGCAGATGAAGTAGGGGGCTGAGCCGACCCTAGCGGCGGCGCAGTCAGCGAGCCGAAAAAGAGCTGTGCTGTCTCCTCCAGCAATCCCGTAGAGGCTCGCTATGTAGATCCCCGCGGGCCCGTGGTTGTTTCGTCGCCGCCTGCGGCGGTGTTGAGTGCAGAGCGGGAGAAAGACCTCGTGCCATCTTTTCTTGGCCTTGAGGGCGGCGATACAGGGCGCATTGTCGTCGACAGTGGAGTCGACAATGGCATCCTTAGAGAGGATGGCGACCCCTCCCGAGGCGCCAGTGTTGCCCACAACGGTGTGGTCTGTGCCGCCGTGGGCAGCTCTGCGCTGGGCTCGCGCCAGATCAAGGTCAGGTCCAAGACTGGCGTGGTATCCTCCGTGGAGTGGATTGGCGGCGCTGGTAGCGATGGCTTGCCTAGTCGGCTTGGCATGTCGGGTCTCCTGCAGTGCTATGACTGCGGCGTTGTGGTCGACACCAAGGGCGGTGATGGTTGGCCAATTCGCTGCGAGACTGGTGATGTTAAGGCTGACGAGGTGTATGGAGCGACCTGGCCCGTCTCCATCGGTGGAGCTGGGGTTTGCACGCCCCGCGCGGTGAAGGTCAGCCTGACCCTCGCCCAGGTAGGAGGCTTGGCCACAGTAGGAGCTCATGGCGTTCCTATGGATTAGCTTGACCGGGGCTGAAGCCGCCGTCAGGCCAGAAGTATAGGCGGGACACGGTCGGCACTGCGCCAGGGGGGGTTCATAAACGTCAGTAAAAATGTCACGAAAAATCCTCCTCACTCCAGTACTGTAGGGGACGAGGGGAGGAGAGGTGAGACGGCAGCAGAGGGAGAAGGAGGCGACTCCTCGATCCGTCCTGCCGAACACAGAAACAAAAGCGAACCAGCGGCGGCGGCTAGGCGCGGCGGCGGCACAACGCACGCGCATGTACTGCGCACGCGACACCGCTGGTCCCTCCTGCGGTGGCGCGCCCGCCCCGTCAGTATCTTGATGAGCAGCATCTGGTGGAACAGCTCCAGCAGCACGGTCGGAGGCCTGGCGCTGGGCCTCGTCCATGCCCGCTGCCGTGAGGCCCACGTTGCGGACAGGGCTGATTCCCCGCGGGGCCGCCGCTGCCGCGGCAGCAGCTGAGGTGGCGGGGGCTCCGCCCCGACTCTGAGGTGAGAGCGGTGAGCCACCGCCGAAACCCGCCACAAGGTTCTTGACACGGTACTTGTTCTTGAACGGGTCGAAGGTTGGCGCCTCGTCGATGGGGACGATCACGCGGGTGGGCAGCGGCGGCTCGTGGTCCGTGGACGGCGTCGGCTCGAGGTCGACCTGGCCAGGTTCGATGACGCTGGCTCCGAAGCGTGGCACCACTTCGGGGGCTCGGCCATCAGCCTGAGTCTCGCGAGGCGGCGAGCTCGTGGAGCTCCCTGGGGCCTTGCGTGAACTGTGGCGGCTGCAGGTCCTGCTGCGCGGGACGCGCCCGCCCGTGTGGCGGTCGCGTGGCGAGGTCGCCTGGGCATTAGCGCGCTCGGAATCCGCCCTGCTCGGGGATCGGATCGGCGCCGCGCAGGGTGATGGGCTGGGCTGGCGAGAGGCGCTTGTGCCGCCCTCCGCCGTGGCTGTGGCCTGGTCGGGGTCGACAGCGTCGGGGCGGGGGCTGACGTGGTGGGCGCTTCCCTCGCTGTGCCGCGGGGAGGCGCTGTGATGCGCCTGGATGTGCGTGAGGACGAGCGGGGTAAGCGGCTGCCTCTCCCGCTCAGGTGGGGCAGGTTTTGCCTGGGCAGGGCGCAGTGCTGCAGCCACGTTTGGCGGGGGCGTGTGCTGGCGCGGTTGCCAAGCGCGCACGTTCGCATCACGCCATCCTTCGGGGCGCCCAGCCCTGCCACGGTTTGTTGCAGCCCCCTGGGCTGAAGCCGCAGGGGTTATCACTGCGGGCTGGTTGCTGGAGGTGCCATCATGTCGGCCTGAGTAAAGGCCCCAGGCGCGCGTGGACCCTGGCACTGGCGAGGTGGCCCTTAGGGCCTGCACGGGTGCACGCGGGTAGCCGATGACCGCTGGGTGTACCCTGGCGTGGGGGGCGTGGCCGTAGCTGGAGGCGGCTGCTCCAGCAGCCGCGGGCCTGGCGCCTATGGGGCCACGGTAGTAGGCGGCGACCCCGTCGTAGGCCGTGTTACCGCCTGTCGGGACTCGCGCGGGGGAGCGGAAGCGTGGCGTGCCGTGCTGTCCTGCGTCACGTTGGTCCCGCTGCTGGATGCGCTGCTGGTGCTGTTGGTGACGCTGCCAGTCGGCTCTCGAGAGGGGACGGGCGTCGGGGAGGATGGTGGCCACGTCGGGCCGCTGCCAGCCCCGATAGACGTGCTCGAAGGCGTGGTCAGGGTAGGTCCCCCCTACGGGTGAGTATCGCCGCACATGCTCCATGTAGTCGATGTTCTGCGGCTCGGAGATCGCCGTGATGTTGACGGCTCGCTGGTGCGCTGGTCCATAGAGGCAGAAACTACCTCGGTTGCTGCGGTCGTGGTTTAGCTCGGCTTCGGTCGTGGCACGGCTCACCATGGCGTCGCAGAGTCGCATGTCGTAGTCGAGGGCTTGAGGCCCAGGACCACCCTCGGCGTCCCAGTACAGTACCACATCTCGCCAGCGGGTGCGGGTGGTGTGGATGCGCTCGGCGATCGACTCGCAGACGGTCCTGACCGTGACACGATCCCTGTACATGTTGGTGATGGCTAGGGAGTAGGGTCGGCGGACCGTCTTGTTGAAGGTGAATTCCTCCTTGAGGGCCTGGTGGGGACTGAAGAGCACGTAGCCTTCCCTCCAAAGCGGTTGGTCGGGGGAAGGTTCTTCGGGCATCCCCGTTCCTGTGAATCCAGGTGGCCGCCTTGTGCCGTCAGGCAGTCCCTGCCTGGGGACGCGCCGCGGCTGCGGTGGGAGGTACCATTGACCCTGGTAGCCTGCTTGCCCTGGTTGTGGAGGTTCCCCCCCGGGGCCTGAAGGCGCTCGGGGGGGTTCCTTAAGGTCGTGGAGGGCTGGCGCGTTGCCGAATTGGCGGGCAAGGATGTGCGGCGGCATCCCTGTGGCACGGACGTCGAGCAGGTTGTGTGGCCTGGGGGGATGGGGGCACCTGCTGGACAGGCAGCATGTGTCGGAGTCCCTGTTGTTGGTGCTGTATGCACACGTCCAACTGTTGCACGAGTAGTCCGTTGACCAGTCCATGAGTGTACGCAGTCCGCTGCGGCCGCAGTCTGGGCATGTTGGTTGGCCCGAGGTGCCGAGCTGCGTGTTGCGGCGGGCGGCACAGTACTGACAGCATTGGAATCGACACTGCAGGCAAGACCAGCGTCCTGGTAAAGGCGGGAGCGCATGCTCATTTGTGCCTGGGTCGTCTGGGTGGGGTCTCGGGCGATCCCACAAGGGCCAGACGTCAGCAAACCAAGATTGGCCTGTAGTGCGGACAACCTCGGCGGGGAGGCGTGCGTCCTCGGCGTGGCCCCTGATCCACTGGGGCCCCATGTCCGCTGGTGCCATGACGGTGCGCCAGGTGTCGTCCGCTTTGACGTGGACTTGGGTCGGTGCCCAGAGCTTAGTAGTGGTGTCGCCGCGGTCGTGGTGGAGGATGACCCAGCCGTCCCGCCCATCCACCGCAGAGTCAATAACGCGGTGGCCCATGACTGTCGTCCCCCACGGTAAGTAGGCTCCATCGTGGTGATCACCAGGGTCGAGCCAGACCTCGATGCCAGGGGCATTGACACGGGGCCGCACATCACGGACATGGTAGGCGAGGACGTGGTAGGCAGTCGGCTCCTCTTCCGTCACAATGTGCTCCCACGTCTCGATGCCACTGTTGTCTGAGGTGGAGTTCCCGTCACTCTGTCGTGACGAGCGAGAGGCAGATCGTCGTGGACGGGCACGGCCTCGGGCGAGGGCGGCGGCCGCGCTGATGAGGGAAGGCGTACGGCGTTCGTCGGCTCCAGATGTCGTCGATGAGCGGTCTGGACTGTGCGCCAGGGCTGTGCCTAACCTGTACGTGCGTGGTGGGCCCGACGCGGCCCCAGGGCTGGAGCCGCTGGGGCGCGACCCGCGTGCGTCAGGGTGCCCCCGCACGGGGACAGCTTGCAAGCCAGTGTACACCAGGTCGATGAGTGGTTTCGGGTCCAACTGGAGCATGTGAAGCGAGACACGTGGGCGGGGCTGGTTAGGGTCATCCCTGGTGGCTGCTTCCGTGTCGTAGTGCTGTTTGGCCCATACTCGCGCTGCCTCTGGCGAGTATAGCGCCTGCGGCGGTGGCCATGCTGCCGCGATGGCTGGTCTGCGCCTGTTGCTAGCTTCCTGGTCGTGAGCTTCAGCCGCCTCACGGAGATCAGGATGATCGTAACCAGCGATGTGGAGGGCGTGCGCGCAGTCGCCCATGCCATAGGCGTGTGGAAGGGCACGGCACCTGGAAGCAGCTTCTGTGGGGGCACACCAGTCCATGCGGATGAGGAGGCTCAGGACCCGAGGGTAAATGAGGCGCGCTCCGTGGGCCTCCCCTTTCACGTAGTTGTGCCTGTTTTCCCCGCGCGGTGGTTGGGAGGCCTCGCACATCCAGAGTGCGATGGGTCCCCACGCGAGGGTGTCGTCTTCAAGACTGTAAGGCGGGTGTGGCGGCATTGCGTACCACGCGGCCAGCGAAGGGTGCACGCTCGCGTACGCGCGGCCAACGTTGGTGCCAGTTCGACCCTTCGCTTCACGGCGGGGACCTGGCAAGAGGTGCCCTCCACTGGCAGCAAGACGGGCCGCAAGGTCGCCGCGGGTCCCATGCCAGAAGACAGTGGGCGCGTCGGTGGTGGGTTGGCGGAGGTCCCACGTGAGGTATGGGAAGATTGTCTCGCCTGAGTTCCCGCCCGAGTCTTCCAGCACCCAAGTGAGGCGGTTCGGTGGCCTCTGCATGATGTCCGTCCACGGCCCCAGCGCTTGGAGTGTTGGATCATGAGTAAATCGAGGATGGTCGTGGAGTCGCAGAGCGTCTTTGATGTCCTCTGTAGACACGCCACTGTTTCCTAGCGCAAAGCCGTTTTGATACAGGGCGTTAAGTATGCTCTTCGGCGGCACGGGGACCGCTGGGTCGCGCTGGATGGTGTTGCGTAAGTTGCGTGTCGGTGGCTTGAGGGCAGTGTAAGGCATACCAGGGCCTGAAGGCGCCTGGGGCCTGTCGGGTGATGCATAGCGTGCTCGCCGTCGTGGTGGTTGGGTGTCCGCGTCGGGGGAGGAACCACGAGCGTCAGCATGTCGGAAGATAGACCACGGGCTATCGTGGGTGCGCTCACGCGTTTCCCTTGCCTCGGTGTCGCTGCCGTGTGCTGTGGCATCCTCGTTAGTCGGTAGGTTACCGAATGTCGCGCCGCTCTTGGAGCCGTCTCGTGGAGACGGGCTGGTCGATCTTGGTGTGACAGACGAGGCTCGCGATACGGCGGCAGTGACTTCGACGATGGCGGCGGTGGTGGCGGTAGTGACATCGGCGACTGCGGCGGCAACTGCTGCGGCGTAGTGTTCCTGTAGCAGCGGATGTCGGAGTGCGTGCACATGCTGGTCGTCGTGTTCGTCGGCGAGCGTGCACGGCATTTTGTATGTGGCCTCGTCCCGCGGCCTCCTGCTCGGTTGGCAACAGCGGAGGCACCACTGGGCTGTGGATGAGTCCAGGGCCCGCGCACAGATGCGGGCTCCTACGTGTCCAACAGCTCCCTGGGCAAGAAGTTTGGCACCGACGAGTAGAAGCCCACACACGACTCCACCTGTGGCAATAGCCCCTAGCTTGCCGCTGGCCCATTTCAGGACACCCCCGAGGCCGACCCCGACTGCAGTGGCTCCGCCCGAGACGCTATCTCTGAGTTTGACGCTGGTCCATTTGAGAGTGGCCCACAATGTGGACGTGACATTGTATGTCGTTTTGCGTCGGGATGTGGTGGACACCGATGGGCCTGGTGCCGTCGCTTTGCGTCGTCGTCGTTGTCGGTAGCTGGGGTCTCGGCTCGGTGTCGGCAAGTACCCATCGATCTGGTCCTTGTACGGCATTGCTATCGCGATGGCGTACGTGGCCACAAAGAGGCAGATGAGGCAGCCACAATGTCGTGATGCCGCTGCGCTGTGCTGTGGCTCGTGGGAACCGCTGGCATCTGGGTACTCATCATCGATGGGGTCGTTGTCGATGTCGGCCTGCCAGTCGTCAGTCACGTTGTCACGGTGTACGGAGGTGAAGGGCGTGATGTTGCCACCTGCGGTCTGGGGATGTCCAGGTCTAGCCAGTGGTGCAGCGGGGCTGAAGCCGCCACTGCACTGGCTGGCATGAGCTGGCGATGCAGTGGAATGGCTTGTCGCGTCAGCGGCAGTGACGCCTTCAGCGTCGTTGAGCTGTGCACTGGGGTCGGCCTGAGCGGAGTTGTGGGGCGGACTGCTGTGCAACGAGGTGTGCCCAAAGTAAGGTCCACTGTCGCGGTCACGCTGGGCCGAGTCGCCTGGTGGTGTCGTGCCGTCTCGATCCTGGGCATCGATGCCGTCCTGGCTATCGTCCGACGCGTGGAACGAGTCCATGGATATGTTGCCGATATCGTTGGCCGCGATGTGCTGTAGCAGCCATGATACGGGATCATCTGCGGCCTGATCGGTGCCGTCCATCGGCGCCGCGGCGAGCTCCGCCTCGACGAGCGGCAGCATGTCTGGCGGTTGGTGCAGAATCGCGTCGGCGAGGTACGCCATGGCGTCTTGGTCGGGTGGAGGGAGGCCTCTTGGCAGCAGAGCATGGGCCCGTAAGAGGTATGGCGGCAAAGGTGCCATGAAAGCCTCAGGGCCGACGAGCGTGGCACGAGCGCCCTGGTATTCCAGAAGGAGGCCAAAGTAGCGGGTGGCGTACTCGCGGCTGCTCTGGATACGAGTGAGGTTGCGGTTGATGCGCTGCCTGTCGGGGCCCGCTCTGTGCCAGATGTCCTCGCACATGTCGACCGCAGTGCGCTGACGCAGGGTGTCGGTAGTGTCGTACTGTGGCAGATGAAGCGTCGCCAGGATGTACGGGACGCAGTCCTCGAGCCATGCCCAGAACATGTCCTGGTTGTCCTCACCTGGTGCCCACGCCGCCGCACACGGTATGAGCCGGGCGCGGATCATCATCAGGTGCCAGAAAGCAGGGTCCTCCTCGGGTTCGCCCCTATCACACAGGGGAGTGGTGAGACCCGTAGGGCAATAGCGGGGCACAACAGCGGGGCTGAAGCCGCCACTGTGTGCCTGGCCTATGCCGCACGGACCCGCGGCAACGGTGCCGTTCACGATCGAGTCCAAAATGGTGCAGTGATCGTACTTGTAGATGCTGTCATCGTAGAGGTAGAAAAGGGTCCCACGTTCAGCGTGTCGCAGGAGAATCTCACCTCCATGCTGGGGCGCACCGCCTGAAGACGGGTGTGCTCCAGCGAGCGAGGGGAGGGCCAGGCTGCAGGCAAGGCGCCACATGATGGCGAGGCCTGGCGGGCGGCGCGAGCGATGAGCCAAAAGCTGCATGTCAGCACGCATCCTCAGATACCCCTGCATGCTCATGTACATAGCAACAAACACACCCACAGCAAGATGACAGGTGTCCCTACACCAGATAGCTTGCTCGTGCTGCTGCCAAAACTGACATGATATGACAAGAAAGAGGTACGACGCGAAGAGAGAAGAGATGCCTCTGAAGGCGCTTCCTCGGAGGGCTGAGGCAGGCTCTCTGAGGCACCTTCAATAGGGTTCCTGAGTGGCCCGACCCTTGTCTTTGCCTTTGTCAGCCCCTGGGGGCCCCGTCCCTGGGGTGACCTGGCCTGGCTGGTCAATCCACCCGCAGACAGCCACGGGGTCGGCAACTGATGCAGCTTCCTCCTTTTTTGTTTCGAGGGTGGCCACCTGAGGCAGGTGGATGGTGCCCCCCGTGAGGTGCCCGAGGAGGGCCTGGATGTCGCCACGCAGTGCAGCAGCTTCGGTAGTTGCCGTCTGTTGCTGAGTGACGACGGTGGCGAGCCCTCGTTCCAAGCCTGAAACGTGCTCCGTGAGTGTGGCCTGGGATGAGAGAACGCCCGCAAGCTGAACCTGCATGTTATCCACCGTGTTGGCAAGCAGCTCGTGCTGTTGTTCCATGTGTTGGATGCGGGTCGTGGCGGCATCTGACAGTTTAGGGGCCGTTGCGAAGCGTTCGCCGAGGGTGTTCAGTTCGCGAGATGCCACGCTGAATTCATCCCCTGATGAGAGGATCTCAACGTCGTCAGCGTCGCCTGGTACCTCGGCGGCTGTGGCAGCGTCCCCTTCCGTGTGGCCCCCGCCTTCAGCCGCCACCGTGCCAAGTTGCGGGTCATGACCACCTGGTCCTTGGACGGCCGTCTGCTCGGCAGCTCCATCCGTGCCGTGCGGGGGTGCAGAGGGGCTGCGGCCTGGGGCGCCGTGTGGTCTTGCGTGCGGCGTGGCGTTGCGTTTCCCACTGGAGGATCGGTGGCGCTTGGCTAGAGGCTCCTCCTTGGGGATCGGGAGCGGTGCGACGCCCTTGCCTTTGGGCGTGGCAGTCATGAGGTCGTGGAGGTAAGGGCTCTGGGCCGCTTTGGTTAGGAGTGTGCCCGTGGCGGGGCTGAAGCCGCCACCACGGGCTGGCGGCGTCACAGGCTCTGTGATAGTGGTAGGGGTGACAATGGTAACGTTGTCCCTCTTCGGCACCACCTCAGCCAACGGGGCCTCGGTGATGCTCCACGGGATGGGGCACCCTGCGACCTGTACCGTATATGTGGGTGGGGGACGATGGGCGCGCACTAAGGCAAACTGAGCCGAAGTGGCTGGGTCCCAGGCGGTGTGGTAGACCTCACAGTCCCATTTGACGGACGGGCCCGTGAGAGTCTTAGCAAGCTGGGTCAGCGTGGCGTGGCGCGCCGCAATGCCAGTGATGCGGTATCGCGTCTTGGCGAGGGTGGCTTCACAGCCACGGATGCTGACGGCAGCAGCCTTGGCGGCGTCTGACCCTCGTGCAACACGGATCCCCAATAAGCCTGACTTGCCGTGCCTGACGACTCCTAGGGCCTTGAAGTCCACCGACTTCTGGAACGCATCTGCCATCGTGATGGGCTGGTCCTCAGGGAACCACACGGTCTGGTACTTGTCTGCAGTGGGCTCGTCTGCACCTACGTTGCTGAGGTCGTAGGTGGCGCCGAGTTGCCCTGAACCCGCCAAGACCTTGTCAACCGCTTGAAGACTGACGCCGAAGGTGGCAGCCAGGGACCTCTTTCCGACGCCCGATCCATACCTGCCTAGGCTTTTGCAGGGTTCGAGGATGGTGACGGCTTTAAAGTTGCCGTGGAAGAGGGCCTTGAAGGTGTCCTGGAGCTGACTATCGAGCTCCTGGCGGCGAGCGTCTTTCTTGGACTCCCTGTGCTTTTGGTTTTGGCGCGCCTTGTCCTGTGGAGCGGAGTCCCCTCGGAAAGGACCCTTGGCGCGTGGACCACCGTTCACGGGGGCACCTCCCGAGAACTGATCCTCGAAGGCCTGATGCATGGAGGGGACTGCGGCGATGGCTTCGGTTTCATGTATGGTCACCCGAATCCAGCATACGTGGTCGGCAGGATCGATGGTGGCGACGGCTACTTTTTCCGTGCAGGCGACTTCCTTGGTGCCCAGCTGGTACACGGTCACTGCGTACCACTTTGTGTTGGGGTGACGCTTCAGCACGGGTGACGGCGACGGCTACGTGCAGGCGACTTCCTTGGTGCCCAGCTGGTACACGGTCACGGGGACGTGCGTGTGGACCACTTTGGGCGCCTTAGCACGGGGACGG
>CAUYUJ010001936.1:122500-127500 GCA_963575745.1 Prorocentrum cordatum | reverse complement strand
TAACACCCAGTTGGCACATGTGGATCAGAAGGCTGACCGAACTCTACGTGAAGCGCAACAGGCTACCGAGGGAGTGCAGCAATTTCTTCGTCAACAACGGCAGCAGGGTGCAAGTTCGGCGGCTTCGGCGACTTCGGGGCTCTCGAGGCCGACGGCGGGGTCTGCTCAAACTGGCAACCCACAAGGAGGTGCAGGCGGCAATGCGATCGATATGAGGAAGTTGGTGGTGGGGAGAGTTCCTGCATACAGCGAGTAGGACGAAATGAAAGCAGCGACCGATATCATGTTAGCCGGGCACACCGAGAACACCTTGTACCGATATTACGCTTCTCCCGGTAACCATTGCACAATCATTTGGGAGACTTCTGACCTAATGTGGGAGTGGATTGGGGAGTGGAGGAGAAAAGTAAAAGACGAAGATCGTGGAGATGGCAAGTGTACGATTGCTGTCAATGGAACTCAGTCTTGTCTCTGGGCAAAGCGGCACGAAGACAAGGAGTTGAGGGATCGCAAAGGAAAGCTCGCCAGACTGAAGGAGGCCGTGAGCAACTTCGACACCAACGTGGTCTTCCGCATGGTAAACGCCCAGGACGCTATTGTGGTTCAAAAGAGGGTCGTGGCAGGCTTTGACGAAAAGGGGGGACTCAAGGTGAAGCCCGAGAATTTCACCGAAGGCATGCTGAGCAATGGCGCCTCGGAGGAGAAGATCAGGGAGGTATTCGAGCGCTGTGTCCATGAAAAAACAGCGTTCGTTTCGGCCGTTCTGATAATGGCAGAGAGGCTGGTAGGTCTTGTCGGCCTGCCTGCCAGCCTTCCGCGGGCAAACCTCGGGCACAAGTGCCGCGAGGAACAAGGCGACACAATTTTGTCAACGTTGTTGGTCTGAATTGTTGTGGGGCGTCGCAGGACACCAAAACAATGAAGGACTTTTTGGACAACATACATATCTGATGGGACGCACTTCTTCTTCAGGAGTTCAGTGGTGTTGGGGCGGGCTATGCCGGCAACATAGACGGGCATACCAGTGTTGTCGCAACCGGAGCTGAGGTACGAGGATGTGCAGTTGTTCTACATAGACGTCACAAGACTGCCATGGAAAAGCCGGCGCCGTCAGAGAACCCCAGGTAACAAGACGCACATGTTTGCAGTGGCCAAAAACAATTGTATCTCGTCAGCGCTTATTTCCCACAGGATTCCGGCTTGCAGGAGTGGACGGACCAGATGGATTCCACTTTCAAGACGATTCGGAAAATATGCAAACGGTCAGAGACGTTGATGATGTCAGTGGACGCCAATTGCGAGATGGGCGACAGGTTGGTGGACGATGGACTTCATGCCATTGGTATTTTTTCGCAGGGTGCTCGCGGCGACCGGGGCCAGCTGCTGATTGAGAAACTGTTGAGCCATCGTCTTGCTGCAATCGATACGTTTGACCCTTTGGCCAAAGGTTCAACGTGTCATTCGTGGAGCTTCCCCGATGGTCCTGGTACACAGATCGACTTCATTATCACCAACACAGACAAGTTCGGACTAGTTGACAGAGTTCGCAGCCACCATGTCTTGGCGACACGAACGGACCACATGATGCTCCAGGTCCGGATGGTTGTTGAACGTCGCACATATTGGCACGAGCGGAAACCTATAGGATGGACTCTGACAGATCCTTTACTTTTTTCTCTAAGCTGGGGGAGCGGATCGACGATGGGAAGACTTTGGGAGATATTTCAAAAGCGTTGGGGGAAGTCGGGAAGGAGTTTGGGGCATTACCGTCCAAAAAGCAAGTGAGAAGAGCGAAACGCGCAAAACTCCACAGCGTGGAAACCGAGCGGCGCTTGGCCACGACCCGGCGGGCCAAAAGAGTTGTTGCTGAGAGTGTCTTTCTTGGGCGCAAGTGGCTGCAGGCTGAAGATATACAGGAGAGGAGCAAGGATATACTGGGGAATTTATCGAGGGGCGGCTGGGGGAGAAAGCATCGGACTTCTTCGTCGAATACGTCGTTTATTTGCTGCCCACAGACCAAAGTGCCGATCACCGAAACCACGAAGCTGGAGAGGGGCATGGTTGACTTCTTTAACGAGGCTTTTCGGGATCCTGATGAGGAGTTTTTGCCAGCATGGATTTGGGGGAGTTTTCCTGACGCGGAACCAGTCTCAGCTCATGTGATCAACCGAGCCTTCACGTCTGTCAGTCGCGGGGCCAGCTGTGCCGGCGACGGGGTCGTAGGCGAGATGCTTCACGCCATCGCTAGCTTTCAGACGCACCTGCCAGAGCGCATTCCTGTCTCTGCTGCCGTTCCTGTAGGTGGGCCAGGAGGGCGCGGGCGGCGTCACTTCCTGCAGTTTGATGGGGCAAGGAGGGACGAGGAGCACATGGGGTGCGGAGGAGTCGTCTTCGATCCGGAGGGGGAGGTGATCTTCGAGTTCACGTGGAGGTTTCTGGGAGGGAGTAACGCGGACGCCGAGTGGCACGGTCTTCTGCTAGGTCTAGAATACGCCAGGCATTCCGGCATCCAGTTCCTGGCGATCGAGGGGGTCAACGAATCCGCCATTCAACATGTCTTGGGGGGTTGGCAGGCCTGTGATCGCAAGAGTTGTATTTACCGATCTCACTGCTACGCGATTCTTTCTAATTTCATCTTCGCCCAGGCTATGCGGGTGCCCGGGGCTAAGAATTTCCGGGCGGATTTCCAGGCTAACCTCGGCGTAGACGAGTGCAACCCCGTTCGAGCGCAGGATGCCACCTTGCAGTTCCATTCTTGTGAGTACTGCGTGCAGGGAGGCGCGCGCCTCGACAGCGACGGCATTTTTTCTCCTTGCTTGTGAGTGGGAGGGAAGGACATCACGCATCCGCTGCGCATAACCACAGATTGCCTGAACAAAGATATCCGCGGAGTGTTTCGAACGGCCTGCGCAGATACCGAACAAGAAAGCGTTGCGACAGAATTCCCCTATTACGACAGCCCCCGAAATGTTGCGACGGATTCCCAGTATTTGCCCAACGCGCACAGAAACGTTGCGACGGATTCCCAGAATTACGACATCTTCGCACGCCCAGCTAAACGTAGTCGTAAACATTATGATGTACTTTTGTCTATTTTGGGGGTGGTGGGTATGCAGAGGGAAGGGACATACTCGC
The DNA here is from genome assembly GCA_963575745.1 of Prorocentrum cordatum. NCBI lineage: Eukaryota > Dinophyceae > Prorocentrales > Prorocentraceae > Prorocentrum > Prorocentrum cordatum. The sequence continues at coordinate 124,365 of CAUYUJ010001936.1, read as the reverse complement.
GAACATGGCATTGTTACCAAAATGTCACATCATCAGCTGGTGGGCCCAGCTCAGGCCGATCACCGTCCTGCCCGTGTTTTTGAAGGTGGTGGGAGGAGGAGTGTTGGACATGATTTTTGACCAGATCCAGCCCCAGAACATGGCACTTTGCGTATCGTGCGCGGCATTCTTGCGTGGATTTGATTTTCACCGTTATGATGCTTGGGCAAAGATTGGTACAAGCTGACCAGCCGATCGCCATCGCACCATCAGACGTACCGAAAGCTTCTGATCGAGTTCGACACCTATTTCTGATCGAAGCCTTGCAAGACCGCGGCATTCCTAGAAGTATCATCGCTCGGTTCGTTCGTCAAATTCGTAGTCTCGGGCGCTCGCTACATTTTCAAAGGCTCGAGGGTATTGCCAGCTTCATCTCTAGATCTGTACCACAGGGAACGAAATGGGGACCATTATTCTTTGCGCTATGCTTGGAAAGGTGTTTGAAACCCCGTGTGGGAGCTCTGCCAACGGACACGACTGGGAATACCTTTGATTGGCATTTCACCCTGTTCAGCTAATGGTCAAAAATGGTGCGAGTCTTGTTGCACTGTGTATGTTCCTTTAGTTTGCTTCTCGGATAACCTGATCATTCTGAGCAGGGGCTGGAAGCAGGCGAGGGAGATCCATGCGTTGGCGGAGAGAGCACTCGCCTTTGCGGGCTGGGATCTTCCGGCATCGCGCATCCAATGGCATGCAACGGCAGAGCTGGGGCGGGATGACGACCGGTCGCCTTTTAACCCCTGGGAGGGGACGGAAAGACGTGCCAATGGTTCTTCCCCGCGCTTGCCGGGGAGCTATTCGACTGCGAGGAGGTGCATGCAACCAGACATCTCGAAGAAGTGCATTGCTGGATCCAGCGGCGTGGCGAAGAACAGCTCTCTTTGGAAACCGAGGTGTGCCACTAGACTGCAGAGGTTGTCATTCATCCAGCGAGTGTGGACGTCGGCGGCTCTGTGGATTGCGCCACGCTGGACCTACAACATCCGAGCCTTGCAGAAGATCAGGGGTTGCATCAACATGCATTTCGGGGATGCTATGCGGCTACACAGGTTCCAGCATGATACGGATGAGAGCTACGCCAAACGACAGCGACGGGAAACAAGGGCTCTTCGACTGGACGCACACACTGTTGACGCTGATGTGGTGGCTCTCAAGCGTACGTTTTAATATGCTGGTCACACTGCCCGTCGCATCAAGTACGCACCTGACGATCTGCCTTGTCAAGCGCTTCTGTGGAACTGCTGGCGCAGATGCCAGGAGAACGTTACCAGATCATGGCATCGCCAAGGGCACCCACGCCGGTTTGCCCTCTGGCACTGGGAGCAACAGTTTGTGAAGTTCTTCAAGGAGGATGGCCTGGACTGGATGGAGGAGGCATGCGTTAGAGGGAGGTGGAATCAGTGGGAGGAGAAGTGGGTGAGGCACATGTTAGGCACACAGCATGTCAGCGCCATCATTTAGCACTGCGTTCGTACTCCTTGCTTTCAGTTTTCAGATTTTGCAGGCCTTTGGCATTTAGACGGGCGGAGCAATCGTGTTGGCCCGACCACCACCACCACCACCATTCAGGAGGCCTCTAGTTCGCCATGCGGGAGACGGGTCTCGAGGGAAACGAGTCCTCATGTTTTCTGTAGTTTTCAAGCCCCGTGGTGCCTCCGCGGACCCCAGGACTGCTAGTCAACGGCTCAGGCTGAAAGCTCGTCCCGGGGGAAAACCATTTTCCCAGAGGTTCTCAAGCCTCGCGGTGCTATCCAGCAGCTGCGCCTGGCCGAGGGCGTTCCGTGGGTGCCCAGATTATCCCGAACGACTGCCAGAGGCACGGATTA
>CAUYUJ010001936.1:107500-117500 GCA_963575745.1 Prorocentrum cordatum | reverse complement strand
CGTCTCCCTGGGGCCCTCGGGGCCCCGCCGCGAACTCCGAGGTCCGGTGATCTTCGCGGTCTCCTCCGTCCACCCCCCACCGACGACGCCGCCAGGTGCGCGAGCTGGAGTCGTCCATCCTCGCGATTGAGGCTCTCCCGACCTATTTCGTGGACTTCCCTTCGGTCCTCGCAGTGGAGGTCACGCAGGCGTTGGCCGCTGCTGCCGGCCCCTCGGCGCAACTTGGCCGCATTTGCCGCAGCCCTGGGCGCTCCGAGGAGACCCCCGCGCGGCAGGGCGGAGATCTGGTTCGCCATCCACGCGCCGCGCCTGAAGCAGGAGCTGCGGATGCGCTGGGTCCGTCGCGTCTCGCCCGCTGGCGCGCGCTTCGCTTCCCGGGACCTTTCCGCCGAGCCCGGCGACCTGGCCACGCAGACGCCATCAGTTCGATCCGGAACCTCTGCTCGGGAGCGCTGTTCCTCGGCAAGACCCGGCTCCCCCTCGCGACGGAGGCCGTCGCCGAGACGTGGTGGGCGACGTTGGACGCGCTTATGCGCAACGACCTCGACACCGCCGTCTACAAGCTGAAGCACCGGCCCTCGCGACATGAAGGGCAGGCGTTCTCGCGCCCCCCCGCGCTGCTCGCGAGGATCGCAGCCGCGCGTCGTGCCGAGACGTTCCGCGGAGCCTCGTCGGCAACCGTGGCCGCCGCGGACGTCGTGATCACGGGTCGTCTCCGCGCTGACGAGCGCAGCCTTGCCCGCATCCTCACGGGCCACCTGGTCTCCCAGACGGGCCTCCAGCTGACCGAGCAGTCCGATGGAGCCGGCAGCGAAATCGGCACTTGGAAGTGGCGATCGGCCACAGACACGTCGGCGCCGCCTGGTCGATTTCGTTTGTTCTCGAAGGACCTATCTGAGGCGTCCCGGGCCATGGCGGCTCTCCGCGACAAGTCCATCAAGATCGAGATGGGCACGTTCCGCCCCCTGGTCCACAACGACTTGCAGGGTCGGCTACAGGACGGCGGCGCCGCTCAGTGACTAGCCCCCGCTGGGGCTGCGGCCTCGGCCCTCGCTGGCTCAGGGCGCACGTTCCTCATTCTGGACGTCGCGCTGCACCTCCTGGGCCCCCCGCATCCCACGAGCCACAGTGACCGCGTCGGCGCCGAGGTGAATTCGAAAGCCAGCGCCGCTGATTCATTCCTGCCGCCCCTACATGTTCCTCCTGCCCCTCGCGAGCACGCTCATCCCGCGCATCGCCGCTGCGACGTTCCGCTGTCGCTTCGCCAGCGCGCGCTCGTCCACCAGGCGCTGGGCATTGCGCCGACGACATACTTTACGACGCCTGTGACGAGTGCGCTTCCAGCCAGGTTGTCTTCGCAGAGGGTAGCCTGCGCGGGCCACCCCTTCCGAGGTGATCTCTCGGTTCGCACCTGGAACGCGCGGGCGCTCTTCATTGGGAACGCCAGTCGGCGCAGCTGCAAGCGGAAGAGCCTCGAGCGTCTACATCGCCGGCACGACGCATTGATGTTCGCGGTGACCCACGGCACCGCGGACTCTTTGCAGCTGGCCGCGGCCCCCCATGGCTCCCGGGCGCGGCGGCCCCCAGGGGCGGTCCGTCGCGGCGGCGTCGGCGTGGTAGTCGAGGGGTCGTTCTTGGAGCACTTCCCGCGCCGCGACTTGGTCATCGCGCGCCCTGGCCGCGCCGCCGCGCTTCGATTGGGCGGCCCGCTCGGCGCCGTGGACTTCCGCGTGATTTATCTCCAGACACCTCGGCTGCCCCGGCAGAGCCCCTGCGCAATGCGGAGGTGGCCCCCCTCCGCCAGCAACGCGCCCTTCTCCGCGCCGCCGTCGCCCGGGGCACGCGCCCTGCACGCGAGGCGCTGTCCATCATCGCCGGCGACTTCGACTGGGCGGCCGAGGCTAGGGGCCGCGTCTGCAAATCGAAGGGGGCTTCCACGGGGCAGCGGGGTCGCCGAGAAGAGAGGCGCGCTGGTCTCGGCCCCTTTCTGCTTTCTCTGAGGTGCACCAGCCGCGCATGCCGCGCGACCCCGCGCAATCGCGACCCCGCCTCGACAGGGTCTACGTCAACCTGGAAGCCACTGACTTATTAGACCGCCTCATGAAAATTGGAGTGGACGACTGGGATTTCCGCGCCTCCAACCACCGCCCCGCGCTCTTTGCTCGCCGTGCTCCCCCCGCCAAAGCCAGCCGCCAGCAAGCCCGCCCCGCTGGGGGCGGTCCGTTGCCCAGGCAGGGCACGGGCCGCTGCCCTTCGTCTCCAGATCTGCGAGGAGAACTCCGCCACGATCGAAAGCCGCGCGCCGCCTTTCCCTCCTGCGCGTGGCCATCCGCGACGCGGCGCCCACCGAAGGCTCAGCGCAGGGCGCGGTCTGCGCGGGCTCCCCTGACGACCAGATGGGCTGCGCCATGGCATTCATCCGGGCCGTCGAGCCCCACTCTATCTCCGCGATTTCGGCGGCGATCGAGCGGCGGTCCGTCACCCGCGCGACCCTGCGCCGGCCGCGGGCCGCGGCCCCGCCCCTGTCCGCGAGCACGCGGTGGAGTTGGCTCGCGCTCGCGCGATCTCGGAGCTCACGCGGCTGCACGAGGAGTCGCCCGACGCCCCCCCGGAGCCTCTGCGCGGCGCCCGGAGGAAGAATTTGCGCCTCCTTTCCCGCTTGTCGCCAGGCAGGGGCAAGTTTGCGCGGGCCACCCGGGGCGAACATGGCACGCTGCACGCGCAACCCGTTTACATGGCCGCGGATTTCCAGCGCCGTTGGAAGAAGGTCTTCTCTGCGGGGCCGACAGATCGAGCGCTCCGTCGCCGCTGGTTCGAGGAGGATCGGCCGCCGGAGGTGCGCGCTTCCCTGCCCCCCCCGGACTCTTCCCAGTGGCAGGTGCGGCGCGACGACATCAAGAAGGCGATCCGGTGTTCGGGGCCATCGTCGCCGGGCCCTGACGGGATCCCCGCGGAGGCGTTCCGGCAGCATGGCGAGCTGGGCGTCGACGTTCTTCATGACGTTTTTTCTTGTTTGTTCAGCACCGACGGCGAGGAGCTCCAGCGCCGCCACCTTCCCGACTTCAATCTCTCCTTCCTGCACCTCCTGCCTAAGGAAGAGTCGGGCTGCGACGAGACAGCAGGCCATTTCTACGATGCGGACCAAGCGCGCCCGATTAACGTGGTCAGCTTCGACAGTCGCATCTTGGTTTCTGCTGCCCGCTTCCGCATGGAGACAATCTTCCAGCCCTGGGTCTCCAAGATCCAACGGGAATTTATCGGCGGGCGCTCGTTTCTGCTTCTGTCCAACGTCATCGACATCGACACTGAGATGCGGCTCGCCGCAGTGGCTCAGGAGGATGGCGCTTGTATTTTCTACGATTTTCGGGCGGCCTCTCCGTCGATCGACCAGTCCTTCATGCTGGAGCTGATGGAGTGGATCGGCATCCCGCCGTGCCTCCGCAGGCTCATTGCCGCATTGTACCGCGACAACGTCTGCCAGATCGTCGCGGGGGGGCGCAGGTTCAAGGGATTCGCGCTCTCGGCTGGCGCGCGGCAAGGCCGCCCGCTGTCGCCCCTGCATTTCGCCATCGCGGCGGACCTCTTACTTCGCCGGCTCCGCCAGCTCCTCCCCGCCACCGCGCCACGGGCTTGCGCCGGCGATCTCGCCCTCGTCGCGCCCCGCTTGCACCTGCATCTCCCGCTGCTGGAGGAGCTTTTCCGCGAGTGCGAATTGATCTCCCGCCTGGCGCTCAACGCGGGCAAGTCAGTTGTTGTCCTCTCGCGCCCAGTCGACCTGGTCGTGCTTCGGGATTCGATCGCTGCCTGCGCCCCCAGGTGGGGCGCCATAAAGATTGCGCACGCTGCGGCGTACCTCGTCTTCACCCTCGGCCCGCGCAGCGAGGGCGCTTCGCGGTGCAAGCCGATGGGGACATTCCTAGAGAGGGCGGCCGTGCGGGGGAAGGTCGGCCGCGGCTTCCAGCTCGCGCTGCTCGCGGCCATGATTTATCTCGCATCCGTGCTCGGGTTCGCGGCGCAGCTCCCTCCGCGCCGGCGGAGTGGGCCGCGGTCGAGCGCGAGGCGGTGGCCCGTTTGTCCCCAGGCCCGCGGGGGTGGATTTCCCTTTCCACGCGGCGGGGCCCGAGCTCGATGGGTGTCTCCAGCAGCATTCCAGACCTTGCGATGCTCTCGATTGCGGCCCGTTTCCGCGTAGCCCGGTACGAAGCCACGAACGAGGGTGGCCTGCAGACGGCGCGCCAGGCTCGGGAGCTACGCAGGGCCATTGCAAATCGCGACTTCGAGCTCCGACGGGCGGGCTGGGGCGGCTTTTTTCCAGGACGCTGCGATCCTGCACTTGGGCGCCGCCGTCTCGCACTTCGAGGGCCTGGGCTGGACTGCGCCCCGGGCGCGGGAGCGCGTTGACGGAGTCTGAGCTCGACGATGACGCCCGCGGCAGGAAACGACGTAGATTGTGGCAGAACCCTTAGCTTTTTAAATTGTGTAGGGGACGTCGGCGGCGGAGGCGGAACGCTTCTGGCGGCGCCGACTTCAGCGGTGGCGCGTGACTTTTCTGCCGCCGGCCAGGCGCGCCCCCCGCGCGCGGCAGGTCTTGGGCGCCCTCCGGACAGCCGCCCCGCCGCGGGTCAGAGCCGCTCTTTTGCGCGCGTGGTTCAACGGATGTCGCGCCCCGCTTGCACCTGCATCTCCCGCTGCTGGAGGAGCTTATCCGCGAGTGCGACTTGATCTCCCGCCTGGCGCTCAACGCGGGCAAGTCAGTCGTTGTCCTCTTGCGCCCAGTCGACCTGGTCGTGCTTCGGGATTCGATCGCTGCCTGCGCCCCCAGGTGGGGCGCCATGGAGATTGCGCGCGCTGCGGAGTACCTCGTCTTCACCCTCGGCCCGCGCAGCGAGGGCGCTTCGCGGTGCAAGCCGATGGGGACATTCCTAGAGAGGGCGGCCGTGCGGGGGAAGGTCGGCTGCGGCTTCCAGCTCGCGCTGCTCGCGGCCATGATTATCTCGCATCCGTGCTCGGGTTCGCAGCGCAGCTCCTTCCGCGCCGGCGGAGTTCGAGCGCGAGGCGGTGGCCCGTTTGTTCCCAGGCCCGCGGGGGTGGATTTCCTTTTCCACGCTGCGGGGCCCGAGCTCGATGGGTGTCTCCAGCAGCATTCCAGACCTTGCGATGCTCTCGATTGCGGCCCGTTTCCGCGTAGCCCGGTACGAAGCCACGAACGAGGGCGGCCTGCAGACGGCGCGCCGGGCTCGGGAGCTACGCAGGGCCATCGCAAATCGCGACTTCGAGCTCCGACGGGCGGGTTGGGGCGGCTTTTTCCAGGACGCTGCGATCCTGCACTTGGGCGCCGCCGTCTCGCACTTCGAGGGCCTGGGCTGGACTGCGTCCCGGGTGCGGGAGCGCGTTGACGGAGTCTGAGCTCGACGATGACGCCTGCGGCAGGAAACGACGTAGGTTGTGGCAGAACCCTTATCTTTAAATTGTGTAGGGGACGTCGGCGGCGGAGGCGGAACGCTTCTGGCGGCGCCGACTTCAGCGGTGGCGCTTGCCTTTTCTGCCGCCGGCCAGGCGTGCCCCCGCGCGCGGCAGGTCTTGGGCGCCCTCCGGACAGCCGCCCCGCCGCGGGTCAGAGCCGCTCTTTTGCGCGCGTGGTTCAACGGATGGCGCGCGGACCGGCGCTTCCAGCAGCGCGGTCCCCGTTGCATTTTTGGCTGCGCCTGCGACGACTCCATCGAACACTACGCGGGTTGCCCAGTGGTCCAGGAGATCGCGTGGCGGAGCCTCGCTATCCCTCGCGCCCTGGCGCCTCTCTCGGATTTCCTTTTCCTCTCCTCCTCCCCGGCGAGCGCGCCTGCAGATTTCACCCTGCGCTCGGCCATTCGCGCCGCGGCACTGTGCTTAGCGCGCTGCCGGGCGAGGCGCGCAGCGGGGCCAGGAACGCCCGCCGCAGCGACGCTCGGGCAGCTTGCTTCGGAACTGGTCCGCGGCCATTTTGCCGCGGCTGCCGCGGCGCAGGCGCACGCGGGCCCGCTTGCGCAGCAGCCTCGCCGCCAGAGACAATTAGAGCTACCTGCGCCAAAGGGCCTCCCTCCAGCGGGTCCGGGGCCAACGCCGTTTTTTCGCTTGCTCGGCGGAGTCTCTGCAGTCTGTCTCTAGTTCGTCTGTCTTTCGCCTCCGCCTCCTTCCCTTTTTCCGTCTTCTGTTTCTTTTTCTCTTTCTCGGCTTTTCCGGCCGGTCGGCCCGAGGCGCCTCCAAAAGGCCGCCGCAGGGATTGACAGTTTTAACTCCGTTTTCGCTTGGGTTTTTTTTTCGAATTCTCTGGCTGGTCGGCCCGAGGCGCTCCCAGAAGGCCACCGTAGGGCTTAACAGTTTTAATGTTGTTTTCGCCCAGGCCTTTTTCGAACTCCCCGGCCGGTCGGCCCGAGGCGCCTCCAAAAGGCCACCGTAGGGCTTAACAGTTTTAATTCAATTTTCGCCCAGGCCTGTCCCGATCTCTCCGGCCAGTCGGCCCGAGGCTCCTTCAGCTCCACTCGGGGGTGGCGTCACCGGGGGGGCGAAAGTTGAGCGCGCTTGCTGGTGCGAGTTCGTCTTTTTCTTTCTCGGAAGGCGTCCTGCACATGTGAAATGTACCCCATAAGTTTCGCCCCTGCGGCAGTTTGAAAACGCCTCGATGTCGCTCTGGGTTGGCTTTGCGTGTGGCTGAAGCGGTTGGGGCCTGGGCGCATGTTTATCGACGTTTCTTTTTCTACGTCTGGACACGCCATTGCGATTGTGCGCTTTGGAACGAGACTGGCGGGATCAATATTTTCTTTGCTCTGAGTCAAGTGGCACATGTTTTCAAAACGCCCGAGTTTGGAAGCGGTTCTGGGGGCCATCCCCCAATTCGTCCTTCGCCAGCGTCGCCTCTCTCAACCATCTTGTGGTGTTAGGTCGTCGTTTCGAAGAGACTACCCCGCGTTCCTTCCTCCTCACCTACTCGCCCCCTTTTCCCCCCTCCCTTTTCCACCATGCGTCTCCCGCACACAGGACAACGTTTCGGGGCTCTGTAGGGGTTTCCGCCGAAGGCCCCAGTGGCTGCACTCGTATGCGCTCCCCTACCCAGGATTGCGCTTCGTGGCGCCATAAGGGGCTGCTACCGAGAACCCCAGTGGCTGCAATAGCATGGGGTTCCCCCAGTCAGGCCGGCGTTTCGTAGCCCGAAAAGGAGTTACACCTAGAGCCCCAGCGGCTGCACTCGCATGCGATCCCCTCCGCCCAGGATCACATTTCGTGGCCCCGTCGGGAGCTCCACCGAGGCCCCAGGGGCTGCATTCGCAGGCGCGTCCCCACCCACGACCGCACTTCGTGGCCCCATGGGGAGTCCCATAGAAGGCCCGTGTGGCTGCATTCGCATGCGGTTCCATCACCCAGGACAACGCTACGTGGCCCCATATATGGGCTCCACCGAAGGCTCCGGTGGCTGCACTAGCATGCGGACCTCCGACCCAGGACAGCGCCCCGTGGCCCCATGGGGAGCCCCGCAGAAGGCCCTTGTGGCTGCATTCGCATGCGTCTCCAGCACTCACGCCAGCGCTTCGTGGCCTCATCGGGAGTTCCGCCGAGGGCCCATGTGGCCGAACATGCATGCGGCTCCTTCCGCCCAGGGCAGCGTTTCGTGGCCCCGTCGGGAGCCCCGACGAGGCCCCAGTGGCTGCACTCGCATGCGGTTCCCTCCGCCCAGGATCGCGTTTTTCGGCTCAATCGGAAACTCCATCGAAGGCCACGTGGCTGCACTCGCATGCGGTCCCCCCACCCAGGATCAAGTTTTTCGGCTCACACGGGGATTCCACCGAGGGCCCTGGTGGCTGTACTCGGATGCGGTTCCCCCCCACCCAGGGTAGCGTTTCGTGGCCCCGTAGGGAGCTCCACCCAAGGCCCCAATGGCTGCACTCGCATGCGCATGCGGTTCCCCCACCCAGGACAGCGCTTCGTGGACCCGTGTGGAGCTCCATCGAAGATGAATTATTCACAATATTGGAACCCACAACTGCATATGGTGAGGGCCATCTCCAGGCAAAGTTGCGAGAAATCGTTGCCGCGAGAGCGTGGACTGGATGTACTTCCACGGAGGATCCTTTTTGCCGGAGTGAACATTTGTTGTTCTTCATTGGGGAAGCGGGGCCCGATGCATGCGGCGCTCTGCGGCGAGAGGGGCGGCGGCAGCCCCTGAGAAGACTTGCAGAAACCCTGCCAGACAGTCCTTGGCATTCTAGCGCGACCCTAACGAGCACAAGGCCCTGTGGCATGTGCATCCTCCACCGTTTGCCCTCGTTTGGGAAATCTGTTTTGGCTCCAGTTTCCATGGTCCATGCCATCAGGTCCTCGCCGTCTGCTTCTCCTGCCGCCCATCCTTCTGCTGCTTTCCTCATGCTCCCAAATCGCATTGCCATCCAACCCTTTCTAAAACTTCCATTGGACACCGCAAACGGTCTCAATTGTCCTCAACTGGACCGCCTTTCTCGTCTTCATTTCTCTTACTCCACGGTTGAAACGGAGAATTATAGTTCAATTCCTTTCAAAATATTACAATTTCTCTCAATCCGTCTCAATGTTTCTCAATTCGCCTCAAAACGGGAGTTCCATAGTATACGCCGGCGTGTTGGGGCCCCGCTCCCCTCTCAAAATATCTTTCTCGGAATAACGCGCAGTCCCAAGCCAGTTCAGATTGTCCTGCCTGCTATTCCAATTCATCGGAAATAGGGTTCCCATGGATCTCATCGTGCTCCTCATGCTCCTCCTCACTCCTCACTTTCCACCCCAGCTAGCTTCTCCTCATCCTGATCCTCCTCTTCCTGCTCCCCCCTGCTGACCGCTCGTGTTACTCCGCCGAAGGCCCCAGCGGCTGCACGCGCATGCAGTTTCCCCACCCAGGACAGCGCTTTGTGTCCCTATCGGATGCTCCACCGAAGGCCCCAGTGGCTGCACTCGCATGCGGTCCCCCCACCCCGGACAACCTTTCCTTGCCCCGTAGGGAGCTCCACCGGAGGCTTCAGTGGCTGCACTCGCATGCGGTTCCTCCGCCCAGGACAGCGTTTCGTGGCCGGGAGCTCCACCGGAGACCCTGGTGGCTGCACTCGCATGCGGTTCCCCTGCCAGGACCGCGTTTCTCGGCTCAATCGGGAGGTCCACCGAAGGCCCCGGTGGCTGCAGTCGCGTCCGGTTCTCCCACCCAGGACAGCGTTTCGTGGACCCATCGGGAGCTCCATCGAAGACGAGATTCAACATTGCGGAACCCACACCTGCATATGGTTGGGTCCATTGCCAGGTTAATTTTCCAAGTTTCCGTCACGGCCACTGGGAGGAGAGGGCGCGAGAGGGAGGGTGGTACAAACGAAGATGGAGGAGGAGCAGGGGGGAGGAGCAGGAGGAGGAGGGGCAGTAGGATGAGTAAGAAACTCCGTATATGGGGCCACGAAACGCTGTCCCCGGTGGGGGACCCGCATGCGAGTGCAGCCATTGGGGCCATTGGTGGAGCTCCCGACGAGGCCACGCAACGCTGTCCTGAGAAGGGGTGCCGCATGCGAGTGCAGCCACGGGGGCCTTCGGTGGAGCTTTTTATGGGGCCGCGTAGCGTTGCCCTGGGTAGGGGGACCGCATGCGAGTGCAGCCACTGGGGCCTTCGGTGGAGACCCCTACGGAGCCACGGAACGCTTGTCTGAGTGGGGGAACAGCACGCGAGTGCAGCCACTGCGGTTGTCGGCGGAGCTCCCGACGGGGCCACGAAACGCGTGGAGAAACCGCACGCGAGTGCAGCCACCAGGGTCTCCGGTGGAGCTCCCGACGGGGCCACGTAGCGCTGTCCTGGGTGGAGGAACCGCATGCGAGTGCAGCCACTGGAGCCTTCGGTGGGGCTCCCTACGGGGCCGCGTAGCGCTGTCCTGAGTGGGGGGAACCATGCGAGTGCAGCCACTTGGGCTTTCGATGGGAACCTCTTTGGAGACGCGAAGCGCAGTTCTGCATGGGGGAACCGCAT
>CAUYUJ010001936.1:85000-100000 GCA_963575745.1 Prorocentrum cordatum | reverse complement strand
TTGGTTTTTGTAGAGTTCTGCGCCCTGGTTGTCTTCGTCCTGGTTGTCGTAGTTGTCGTCGTCGTCCTGGCCGTCGACGTGTTTGTCGTCGACGTGGTTGTCGTCGTCGTCGCCGTTGTGGTCGTTGTCGTTGTCGCCGTCGTGGTCGTCGTGGTTGCCGAGCAGCCCCGGCAGGTGGTGGCCATCGGGGAGGGCGCGCTGCTCGGCGTGTCGCCCGTCCGCACGGCCGCGGTCTGCCGCCCGCCGCCGCGCTGGCGGCTGGCAGCGACCGCGACCACGACGACCGCGACCACGACGATGACGACGACCACGACGATGACGACGACCACGACGACGACCACGACGACGACGACCACGCCGACGAACACTACAAAGTCCCACGGCGACGACGACGGCCACGGCGGCGGCAGCGGCTGCGGCAGCAGCAGCGGCAGTGGCAGCGGCAGCAGCGGCGGGCGGCAGGTGGGCAGCGGCGGCTCGAGCGGCGAGCGGCAGGCGGCAGCGGCAGCGGCGGGCGGCGGCTGCGGGCGGGCGGCAGCGGCGGGCGGCAGCGGCAGCGGCGGCGGGCGGGCGGGGGAGTTGGCAGACGGGTTGCGGGTCTGCCCCTCCTGGGCCTTTGGCGCCTAGAGCGGGCATCGCGGTGTGACGGCACAGGACCTGGGGGGAACGGAGGAGGAGGAGGCGGAGGCGGAGGAGCCAGAGCAGATGGAAGGAAAACAGAGCATCGAAGAGATGGAGGGCTGGCCGTGCCCGTGGCTCAGGAGGACGGGGCGGCACAGGATGGAACGGTGATGCTTGCGATCTCTTGTTGACGGACTGGTTCGCGTGGTGGAAGAGCCAGAGCGGTTGTCGGGTTTGCGTGCGTGCGTGGCCAGCGGTCCCCCCCCAGTGCGCGACCATGGTCTGTGGGCTCGATTGGGGCCTCTGCCCCTGCGCAGTGCAGCCCGTACGGAGTCCAGAGTCCGGGGAGGCCAACAGGGGCCTGATTACTAGGCCATGGTCTCCCCTCGGATTTCGGGTCGCTCTCTCGCTCGTCCAGGGCATCCGCAGCCTCCCCCCCCCTGCCCCGCCCCCTGGTCAGCGCTTATATCTCGAGCCATGATTTGCGAGCCCCTCGCTTGGACGACCCCCACTCGGACGCCTGCGGGAGTTATTGGCAGATCATCTTTCCGCCTGTGGAGTGGAAGCCAGCCGACGCTGACGCCGACGCCGACATCGACGACGACGACGACCACGACCACGACCACGACCGCACCACAAGGTGCCAACTGCCAGCCGATTGAGTGTCTCATCAGCCCGCTGGCGCAGAAGCGTGCGTAGAGTGAGGGCGCCAGCGATCATGACTCCAGTCGCCGGCCTGCTCGCAGAGTGACAGTCTTGGGCCCGAGACTGTGTCTTTGTCGGTGAAACCTCAGACTCGAATATGCCGGAACTCGGATTTGCCGACGTTTTTTGCCGAGCGTGTCCTGGATTTTGACGGTCCAGTTTGCGTGGGATGTCTGCAGCGGGAGTTCGCGTCAGATTTCAGACTTGGTCTCGTCATTTTCATGATGGCTCCGTCAGGTCATCCTGAGTCCCCCGAACTGGAGTCTTACGTCTTACGGACTCTTCAGATGAGCATGAAGTATTGATATCGATAGTTTTTCAGATTTCCAGGTTTTCCTGTTCTTCCGCGCGGGCTCCAGGGACGAATGCTCGAGCGCATTCTGTCGCGCAGGTTCTTTGCGTGATGTTCGCAGTGCGTTTTTCGCGCATCGGAGCGACCGAAGATTCCAAGCTGCATGCTGTGTTACTCTTGGGGAGTCCGCGAGTCGCAGCTGCCGTGGCGCTGTTTTCGAGGTAGCCCCTTCGAGTGCTGTTCGCGGGCGCAACGCGCGGCGCGCGCTGCGCCCACTCGCGCGCGGCGCGGCGCGTGAACCAGCCGGCCGCGCCCGTCGGACCGCCCGGACATGATTTCTGGATTGTAGAATGTGTCAGAAAACGCTTCCGCTGTTTTCCGCACAAGCGGTTCCGGAATTTTTCAAAAAGGAGCCCGGAAATATTCAAAAAAACAGTTTTGAGGGGTGGAATGCGCCCGCCGCGCAGGACATCTGAAGAATTCTGAAAACCGGAATTTTTCAAAATGGATTCCGGAATTTTTCAAAATCGATCCCGGAAATTTTCAAAAATGATTTTGGTATGTTTCAAAAAATAGGCCGGACATGTTCAAACGTGTTCCCAGATTTGTTCAATTTTACCCCCGGAGAAATTTCCAGAGTCAACCATGTTTTGCCTTGCCAGGTCTTTGGAAATCCGCCGAGGCGCGCGGCGCGCGGCGGCGGGCGATGCGACGGTGCGCCACCGTCCCCCCCGCGCTCGGCAACGAGAAAAGGGGGTCAGCAACTGCCATATAGTTCCTTACGGGCGACCGCTCGATTGCGAATGGGTGACTGACCAGCGGCGCCAGCCAGAGTGGACAATACTCGACGCAAGGTGTACCCCGCGCGAAGATTGTTAGAAATCCCGGAATTTCCGGAACGTATCAATAGCACGTTGTGTCAATATATCTTTCCCGTCCTAACTCTGGCCCCCAGTTTACAACAACCGCGGTTCCCGCCTGATACTTCCTCACAGCTCATTCGAAACCGCACTCTCGCGAGGGGTTTCCCAAAATTTTGTCCGAGAATCGCGCTCTCGCGTGGAACTTCTTCCCAACTGATTGAAACGCCGCGCCCCCGACATTCAAGAATCATGCTGTCGCTCTAGATTTCCTCATGATGTACTTGGGAATCGCTTGATCGCTCGAATTTTCTTCGCGATCCATGCAAGGATTGATGCGTCAGCGACCTGCCCCCTCGACTCGGCCGTCTGGACCCGCCCGCCCGTCCCGCCCGCTGGGGTCTGCCCAGCAGGCCCGCCCGTCTGGTTCTGCCGCTTATTTTCCTGCTCCTAACCCCCTTCTCAGCCTCTCCTGCTTATCCCGTTTCGTGCTCCATCGTTATCCCTCCCCCTTTTCCGTTCCTTGCTCCCTCCTTTTCCCTGTTCTAGGGGCTGCGCAGCGTACACGAGGCAGGTAAGATATGCCCCCCAAAGTGGGTGCGATCGAACACGAGGGGGGCAGGTACAAGAGCAGACAAGAGCGAACCGTCTTACCATTAGCACTGCTGCTTCTCACTTATAGAGGACGAGTATTGTTGATCCCCCGTGCGCTGTGCCTACTGTGTTTATTCCAATCGGCCTGCCACTCCCAGGGCTAGCGCGCCTCAGACTGTGCCTCTGGCCCCCAGCTTACAACGAGAACCGCTCCCGCATGATCTTCTCTGACAATGTACTTTTTCAACATCGTGCTCTCGCGATGGACTTCATACAAATGTAGACGTTTCGCATAACCCCACCAGCCCGTCCAGAAACGATGCCCAGGCGAGTTACCCTGGAGTAGCATGTCGTTAAATAAGACGATGCGGGAACCGTCGTACCCCAAGAGGGGGATGATGGAGTAGGACTTAGAGGTGGGGGTGGGGGGAGGAAGGAGGAGGGACGAGGAGGAATAGGCGGATGAAAAGGAGGAGGAGGATGAGGCGGAGGAGGAGGCAGAAGAGGAGGAGCAGGAGTAGGAGGAGCAGGAGGAGCAGGAGGAGCAGGAGGAGCAGGAGGAACAGGAGGAGCAGGAGGAGCAGAGGGATGAGCAGCAGCAGGAGCAGGAGCAGGAGGAGGAGGAGGAGGAGGAGCAGGAGGGGGAGGGGGAGAAGGAGGAGGAGGAGGCGGAGGAGGAGGAGGCGGAGGCGGAGGCGGAGGCGGAGGCGGAGGAGGAGGAGGAGGAGAAGGAGGAGGAGCAGGAGCAGGAGCAGGAGCAGGAGCAGGAGGAGGAGCTGGAGGAGGAGGAGGAGGAGGAGGAGGAGGAGGAGCTGGAGGAGGAGGAGGAAGAGGAAGAGGAATGATCAAATCTAAGACTACTAAACACATAATACTAATAATGATGATTATGCTGATGATGATGATGATGATGCTGATGCTGATGCTGATGCTGATGCTGATGCTGATGCTGCTGATGCTGCTGCTGCTGATGCTGATGCTGATGCTGATGCTGATGATGATGATGATGATGATGCTGATGATGATGATGATGATGATGATGACGATGATACTAATAGTGCTGATAATAGTATTAGTACGAGTAATAATCATATTCACCCTACTAAAAATACTGGTACTACTTATAACCATACTACGAACAATGTTAAAACTAATCATACTACTAAGGATAATAATACTAAGACGAAGAAGAGGAGGAGGGCGAACAGCAAGGCCAGAGGCCTCCTTGGATGCCTCTCGGGATCTCTTCGGATGATCTCGAGATCTTCTTGGAGTTCGCTTGGGGCGTCTTGGGGGCCTCTTGGCGGTCCCGGGGGGCTCTTGGAGCGTCTTGGGTGCCTTGGGGAGCCTCTTCGGGCTTCTTTGGGGTTTCTTGGGAGCCTCTTGAGGGCCTCTTGGAGGTTTCTTGGGACCTCCTGGGCGCCCCTCGGGCCCCTCTTAAGGCCTCCTTGGGAGCCTTGGGGGCCATCTCGTGGCCATCTTGGGGCGGGGGGGGATCGATCACAGAATGGGGGTACTAAATTAGAGTCGCTCCCCCAGCAGGCCCAAATGGGCCCACATGGGCCCAACGCCGTGGTAACGTCACTGATTTGTGCCTTCTCGCCGATGCCTTCTTGGACGCCCCAATCGGTCCTGACCTCCCCGTCCAGAGATCTAGGGGAGGGGGTAGGGGGAGGGGTCAAGACACCCTCCAGATAGCAAGCCGTCGAGCTCACTCCCACCCGCTCTCCCAACACAAAAGTAACACCCGAGCCTCAGCATGTTCCGAGGCCGTCTTTTGATGGACCGCTACTGGGAACCAAACGCGAGCCCATGTGCGCGACGTTGGGGCGAGGAGCGCCACGCGTGCCAGGCGCGCCACGCGCGCCAGGCACCCCTGGGGCCCGAGCGTGCCAGGCACGCCTGGTGCGCCAGATGCCCCCTCCAGCCGCGCCAGGTGCGCCACGTTCGGGGCACGTGCAGGGTGTGTCAGGTGCGCCTGCGCACATGACATCACACATCGGGAAACATGTCGGCCCCCACCATCTCTGTCGATAACCAATTCCCATCATTGTGTCTGGTGGGCCTGCGCACAGCAGGCCATACACCACCCCCGCCGTCCCTGACAAAAACCACTTGACAATGATCGCGGGGTGGCCGCGCACTATCCACATGTAGCCGCGTTGTGTTTTTTTTGTATTGTGTGTGTGTGTGTGTCAGGGATGGTAGCCCTGCGCGCAGCAGGCAATATGCTGACACCCCCGCCGTGCTTGTCGAACAATAATACAAAGTGCCCGCGGGCTTCGCGAACATGACTCCAGACTTTGCCCCAAACTGTATTGTGTACTGCTTTTTGACAGGGATGGTGTGGGGGGGCCGCATCGGGTTGGTTTCGCATGCTCCGAATTTGGAGGCAGAGTGCGTTTGGTATTGTCTTTTGACAGGGATGGTGGTGGGGGGGCCCTCATGGTGTGGGCATGGTTTCGGGTTGGCTGCCGGCCGGGTGGGTGAGGGGGTGTTTATGAATAAGGAGCAGTGATCAAAACACCTTCTCCGCACGCAAGCCGTCTAGCTCACTCCCACCCGCCCTCCCACCACATAGGTGGCATCCCAGTCTCGGCATAGCCAGGGGTCGCCACTGGATGGACAGCCACTGGGAATCAAGGCGCACACCAGGTGCGCGACGCTCGCAGGGGGCTCCACATGCGGTTGGTGTGCCATCCTTGTAAAAAACGTGATGCCCCCCCGTCCGCATGGTCCAGATGCTGATGATGTGGGGGGCGTCCGCATTGTTCTGGGGCTGCGCACAGCAAGCATCATCATGCGGGCACCACCGCCGTCCCTGTTCAAAAACTATACAAAGTGGTCGCGGGTGGCCAGCACCATACCCACGACGTTGTCGCAACTTGCACTTTGGATTGCTTTTGACACGGATGGTGGTCCTGCACAAAGCGGCTTCACTAAGGGTGCCCCGCCATCCTACGACGTGCTCACAGGGCGCCAGCGCGCTGTCCAAATTTTCCTGCAATGTGCATTTGTAGTGTTTGTTGATAGGAATTGTGGAGGGTGTTGGCAGGCTGGGCCCCGCAATGTGCATATTGTTTTGTTGTTTGACCGGGGTAGTGGGGGGGGGCCCTCATGGTGTGCTCATGGTTCCAGGTTGGCTGCCGGCCGGGTGGGTGAGGGGGTGTTTATTCACAGGGAACAGTGATCAAGATACCCCCTAGATAGCAAGCCGTCTAGTTCACTCCACCCGCTCTCCCAACACATGAGTAACACCCGCGCCTCAGCATGCTCAGCGGTCGTCTTTGGATTGGCAGCTACTGGGAACCAAAACCGACCACTTGTGCGCGACGCTGGGGCGAGGAGCGCCACGCGTGCCAGGCGGTCCACGCGCGCCAGGCACCCCTGGGGCCCCAGCGTGCCAGGCACGCCTGGTGCGCCAGATGCGCCACGTGCCCCGCGTGCGCCAGGCGTGCCACATACTCCAGCCGCGCCAGGTGCGCCACGTTCGGGGCACGTGCAGAGTGTGTCAGGTGCGCCTGCGCACATGACAGCACGCATTGGGAAACATGTCGGCCCCCACCATCCCTATCGACAACCAATTCCCATCACTGTGTCTGGTGGGCCTGCGCACATCAGACCATACACCACCACCCCCGCCGTCCCTGACAAAAGCCACTTGACAGTGATCGCCGGGTGGCCGCGAATGATCCAGATTTAACCGCGAGGTGCATTTTGTATTGTTGCTTCTAAGGGACGGTCGCCCTGCGCACAGCAGGCAATATGCTGACACCCCCCCGCCGTCCCTGTCAAAAACAGTACAAAGTGCTCGGGGCCATCACGAACATGACTCCAGATTTTGCCCCTAAGTGTACTTTTTATTATTTTTTGACGGGTGGTGGGGAGGGGCCGCATCGGATTGGCCGCGCATGCTCCAAATGTGGAGGCAGAGTGCGTTTGGTATTGTCTTTTGACAGGGATGGTGGTGGGGGGGAGCACGTGGTCCTCATGGTTCTTGGTTGGCTTCCGGTCGTCTGGGGGAGGGGGTATTTATTGATAGAGAACACTGATCAAGACTCCCTCCCCGCCCGCAAGCTGTCTCGCTCACTCCCACCGCCCTCCCAACACAAAAGTGGGAAGGGGGATGGGTTAACCCCTCCCGGAAGGGGAAGACCGGGGTTGGAAGAGGCAACGCCCTAAAACCCTCACGCCTTAGAGGGCTGGTGGGTTTTATCCAGGAATCGCCCTCTCGCTTCTAACTTATTGAAACGCCACGCCCGCGACACAGGAATCATCACCGTCTTGCCATTCAGTTGGGAATCGCGCTGTCGCTCGAGACTTCCTCGCGGTCCACCCGCTCGACCCAGTCGTCTGGGCCCGCCCGCCCGACCCGTCCGTCAGGGTCCGCCCGGCCGGCCCGCCCGTCTGGTTCTGCCGCTTATTTCCCTGCTCAGAGCGCCCCTCCTGATAATCTCTCTCGTCCTCCGTCTTTCTCCCTCCCCCTTGTCCCTTTCCGCCTTCCTCCCTCCTTCCTCCTGTTTTAGGGCCTCACCACACAAGTGAACCTTGCACGGTTGGCGGAGTGGCATAATGTATCAATGTGCCGTTCGTTGTATTGGTAGTGGTTTTTGGAGTGCTTCACATTCCTTCCGGTGCTGTTTCAACTCGGATTGGCAGAGGTGTTTTTACAGAATGCTCACTTCCTAGTTGGTCTCATCTCATCTCATCACATCTTTTCCTCCTCCTCATCCTTCCCACCCTGCCCTCCCATTCCAGCACACTGCCGCAGTATTTTTACTGTTTCAGAGAACGGCCAACCGATTCCCAATAATCTTGGTTGTTCCTTGTTGCAGCATAGAGACCGCGACAAATTTCCAGACATGTCGAACCCGACCCCGTGGATTCCGACGGCGTGGGACAGCGCAGCAAGCACCCCGAATGCAGGAGGATCTACCCACACGCATCGCGTTTCCAGTGGCGCGGCCAAGGGGGAGGCGGCCATCCTCGACAACGGCAACCTCGTTTTGGGCAAGCACTTCGACGAGTGCTCTTACAGCCCGAACGCCAACAATGAGGAGGTCGCTGGAGGGTCACGAGCTCGCGGGGAGAACCGCAATCTGGGTCACCGTGTCAATGGCAGAGGGCTGCTGACCATGAAATTCTTCGGAGGCCGTCTCTATTGTGCCGACAGCAACGCTGCCGAACTCGACTCACGCATCCAGAACCTCAAGCGCTCCTGGGCCCTCGTAGGCAAGCTCTGGCGTAGGCGAGTTCCATTGCAACTGAAACAGATCATCCTCATCAGTGGGGTGTCGGAGCAGCCGCAAGTGGACTGGTCTGGGACATACAGTGCAGACGACTAGGCGCGGCATCCGTCCAAACCCTTGCTCTGCCGCGTGCGGGGCTGAGCGACCGCAAGAGCCATCTCGGCCATGTGCATCGAGATGCGCGTCTGGCGACTGGGTGTGATCCAGGCTTTATCATGTGCGGCGCGGACTGCGAGTAATGCCTTATTGCGTTGCTTGGCATAATCCCGTTCGAGGTTGGCCCGCGCAACGGAGAGCGTCGGGAGCGTCGCGGGGGCGGGCGCATCGAGGAGGGCGAATCTGTGGGCGCGGTAATTCTACAAAGACGCTCTCTCTTCATTGGAGCTTGACAGCACGGATCAATTCTGTCTGATTCGGAATGGCAGCGTTGGCGAACCGTGCCGAGGCGCAAAAGTCTCAGAAGCGTTCTTGACCGTTGATGCCGCGGAGCTGCGGGCCAGGGCCGATGCCGCCTCCTGGCTTCGAAGCACGTGCGCAGGGAGAAAGTCGCGGGGGAGGCGTTTTTCTCCCCAAATGCAATTTGTCGCCGGAAACAGGACGGGTCTGTGCCGGCGCATTCTCATCGCGGGCAGCGCTCCGCGCGCGTCAGAAGGAGGTGAATTCGGTCCCAGGTCAGTGGAAGCAGCGGCTATCATCGCATGGGCCGACTGCAGGATGCAGACCGCCGTCTGCGTTCGTTCAAACATCAGCGATGCATCACTGACAATTGGAACCAGTTTCTTTATTGCTTGGGGCATGACAGGCGTCATGGCCCCCCCCCCTATGACGCAACACTCCCCCCCCCAGTGCGCTCCGGGCACTGCGGCCGTGCGCATTGGGATCCGCGTAGTTGTCCGCGTAGGAATCCGCATAGGTGTCTGGTCCGCAGGCGTCGTCGTCGTCGTCGTCATCGTCGTCCGTCGTCGTCGCTCGTGGTTCGTCGCTCGTCGCTCATCGTCGTCGTGCGCGCGGACCGGGCCGATGACGGCAATCATCTGGGGGGGAAGGGGTCGATGACGTCACGTTTCGCGCCGGCGGGGTTCCGGGAATGCTTAGGAATGACGGAGGACGGGTAGCACGAACATGTAGGTGGCGATATACACCACGACGCCTGTGTGCATCACAGTGCCCGCGTGCACCATAAAGCTTGTGCACACCACACCGCCGATGTACACCACAGCAACCGCGTGCAACACGGCGTCAGTTTATGTCACCGCGCCAGCGGGCACAGCAGCTTCTGTGTACACCTCAGCGCCTCCGTACACCACACCAGCCGTGCGCGACACAGCACCTGTGTACACCACAGTGCCTGCGTGCATTGCAGTGCCTGTGTACGCCACGGCGCGTGTGTGCACCACATCAGCCGTGTGCAACACAACACAATTGTTGTGTATAGAATTTCAGAAGGAATCCTTTTTGACAAAATGGAGCGCATGTGGATTCCAGAGAAACAGTGGAACAAACAGGGAAAGCATGGAGAATTTTCCTGGCGTGGCGTTTAGTTGTCCGCAGCAAATCCTGACGTACATGCTCCTTCTACCTGTCCTATGCACGCAGGCACTGTGGTGTACACCAGCGTTGCGTTGCACGCGGATGCTGTGGTGTAAACAGGCACTGTGGCGTGCACAGTCGCTGCGGCGCACGCAAGCACAGTGGTGTACACAGGCGTTGTGTTGCACATGGCTGCTGCGGTGTATGTACACCAGCGCTGTAGTGTTCCCAAGTATTGTGGTATACGCGGGCGGTGCGTTGCACACGGCCGTCGCGGTGTACGCAGGCGCTGTGGTGCACACGCGCGGTGTGGTGCACGCGAGCGTTGTGGTGTACACAGGCGCAATGGGCAGATCGCCACTTACATGCTGCTCGCGTCGTCGTCGTCACTCGTCGCTCGTCGCGTCGTGCGCGCGGGCGCGGCTGTGGTGCCGGAGCCACACGGCGGTGGGGGGCGTCACGTAATACCCCCCCCGCCCCCCCCCCCCCCCATGACGCCCGTCATCGCCGAACATAAAAAACGCGCTCTTTTCGGACTGATTATTCTCAGTAGCGATCGATCAGCTCATTGTCTCAAACTGCGGCCATTTCAGAATCTGCAACTGCATTTGTCCCGCCCATCTACTTGGCGCAGCGCGCCCGATGACAGAGCCCAGTCGAAGCAGCCTCGACGACAGTGCCCAGTCGAAGCAGCGTGACGATGGCGTGGCTCGTGCCGGAATAGAGGCAGATCGCCGATGCGGCCAGCAGCCTGGCCGACAGCGGACTTTTTGGAAAATCGCGGCGGACCAACGAGGGCGGCAGGGGAGCACATATGGAGATCGACTCGGCGGCAGGGGCACCCGGGGGAGGGGCGGTTGTGGCGTGGTTTGCCCAAGCCGCAGCAACGGCATCCAACGTCAGGCACAAACGAGGGGCAGATGATTGTACTGCGTACATCGACGTTGCGCTCAAGATGCGTTTAAGATGCTGCCCACGGCACTCACCAAGCAGGTGCTCGCCAACGCGCAGCAGTTCTCAATGGTCATGGCAGCGGTCTACAGCGTCTACATATCCCAGTGGAGAGCACCGTCATCAAAACACTCCGAGCATGCAGGGCGATCTAGGCGATGAGTGCAAGGAGGCGGGCAAGGTGCACTCTTTCCGGCCACCAGAGGGGGCATTTCAACATGGCGTTCATTTCGACTTTCCCAACAGAGGGCGTGGGCGGCACGACCAGGCACATCATCGCCGATCACGGCAAGTACATTGGCCTAGTTTCGGTACATCAAGTTATGGAGAAGGTCAAGCACCTCAGGATCAGCAAATGCTACGACAGCAAGCAGGCGAAACTCACAACCTGCATCGAGCTAGGCGCCTAGATGGACGCGGAGTCGGAGGAGGAACCGACGGAGAATAACCAACTGCAGGTGGGCATCAACGACTCCATTCGTCGCGCGCTGCAGCAGGTCGGAGCTGTCGTGATGGAGGGAAAGGCGCCAGCTGGAATCGTGGAGGATGAGCCCGTGGATTGGTTAACAAGATCATGACGAGAAAGCCTTTCGACTACGCGTCGACTGGCCAGTAAGAGCGGGCCCGCGGGGGCCGCGCGTCCTAGTGGAGATGCTGGTCGACTGGGCGACGGCGGGGGCCCACCCATATCGCGCGGACTGATGTCGCCCCCTTGGCCAGAGGTCGCGTTTCTTCTTCTTCTTATTATTATTCCTCTTGTTATTTTCCCTTCTGCTTATTTGCATTTAGTACTATGATGATTATTCGTAGTATAATGGATTTCTTTTTTCCTCCCTCATTATTCCCCTCCTCCTCTTCATCCTCCTCCTCCTCCTCCTCCTCCTCCTCCTCCTCCTCCTCCTTTCTGTCCCCTCGTCCTCCTCGTCCTCCTTCTCCTCGTCCCCCTCCTCCAATTCTCTCCCCCCCTTGGGGCCAGGGGGCCGCCCGTCTGCCCGGCCGCCAGGAGGACGGGGAACTCTGACATTGGACGACACGAGGAACCAAATTTCGACCAGAGCCTTGGGTATTTACTAAACGGCCCCTGGGCGTTTACTTAACGGCCCAAGGCCTTTAATGAACGGCCCTGGGCGTTTCATGAACAGCCCTGTCCTGTTCGATTATTTCCCTGGGTGCGCTTACTAGACGGCTTCGCTTGTCGGGGTTCTCACGATGAGTTTGTTTTTCTGTTTTTCGAGGGACGGGGAATCCATATATCCGACGCGACGAAAGAAAAACGGTTCAATTCCACTGGAGCCTTGGACCCTTTTTTTTCAGAGGCAGTTTTCGAGCCCGATCGATCCTGGAGAGTCCCAGGCCCCAAAACGCATAGGACGGCAAGGCACCGTGCATCACAAGCAACGCATGTATTGAATGCTACATAGTGCTGCAGGTAATGGCTTAATCATAGTGGTTCGCAGTGTGTTCCGCAGTGGTTTGCCAGTCGATGGGGTCCAACATCGGCGGTTGTGTGAAAACTGCGACGCCCAAGCCTCAGGGAACGAGGTGGGGATCGGAAAAGACGGGACACGGGGGGAGGAGGAAGACACCCAGGAACTATTGACAACCAGGGGAGATCCTGGGACTTGTGCTGGTCTGTTTTTGCCTCCCTGGGCCGTGGGCCGTGGGGGAGGCGGAGGGTCCCCGCCCACCAAACCACCCCAACCCAACCCGAAAGCCCCGGATGTGCCTTTCATTTCCAGTGGGGGGGAGTCGGGGAACATGGAAAAAACACATGTGGAGCCCGTACCCCCGCCGACCCGAGATTCGGGCGAAATTCGGGTCTTCGGGTTGGGTTGGGGTGGTTTGGTAGGCAGTCGGAGGGGCGCACGACGACGGCGGCGAAGCGCTGACGGGGGGCGGCGGCGAAGCGCCGTCGGCCCGAGGTCCGCGCGGTGCGGCTCTGCAGCGTGCGCATCCTGGGGCGCCAGACGCTGCTGGAGGCGCTGCGCCGGAGGGCGGGGGCCACGAGCGGCGAGCCTTGTCGCGTGCGCGCCCCTCGCGGGTCTCGGGGGTCGACGGTCTCGAGGGGCAGGGGGTTCCGGGGAGCGACGGTGGAGGATCGACGGTCTCGAGGATCGAGGGTCTCGCGGATCGAGACCCTCGAGGATCGAGGGTCTCGGGGATCGACAGTGGAGGGTCGACGGTCTCGAGGACCGGGGGTCTCGAGGATCGAGGGTCTCGAGGGTCGACGATGGTCACGAGCGGCGAACGTGTTCGTACCCGCACCTTCGCGGACTTGATTCCGGTGCGCGCTCCCACAGATCAACGGTCGCTCGTGGGGAGTCGGCCGGGGTGATGGACCTGTTTTCCACCACCACTACCATAAGTTGAAGGGGGAAGGAGGTGGAGGACGAGGAGGAGGAAGACGAAGAGGAGGAGGAGGAGGAGGAGGAGGAGGAGGAGGAGGAGGACCCCCTCCCCCTCCAACTTATGGTGGTGGTGGTGGTCGGAAACAGGACCATCTTGGGGGTCTGAGGTGGTCCTGAACTGGTTCCCGCCAGTAGGAACGGTGGGTAGGTTCGAGGTGCTGGGTTCGATGCGTTCCCCTTGCTCTTGTTCAGTCTCTGGGGGCAGTTTTCTGGTCCCAGTACCGTCATCAACGGATTCGAGGTTAAATTCGGAGTCCCGAAAAGGTGCGGTGACAGACCGTAGGGTGACCTCGAAATCCCCCAAGACCTCACCGCACGGTCCATCAACGTACGGTTTTGGGACCTCGGATGCCCCTGTCGCCCGAGACATCCTCGGAGAGGGATTCGAGGCCCAAAACCGTGCGGTGACCCCGAATCCCCACCGACTCACCACACGGTGTGGTCACCACCCCGTTTGGGCATCTCCGATTAAAAGCACCAGATAGACCCCGACAGAGGTCTGGGGATTGATTTGAGCGGATGTGGCCTCATCCCCTCGCTTGGCAGATGCTCTCGAGCCCCATCCACGCAGAACCCCCGGCCGCCTCCACGTCGCGTCGCACGGAAACGTTTCGCGGGGGGCACCCGCGGAAACCGCCCCCGATTATCCGAGGGGCTCGCGGCCCAGGGGCCTGCCCGCGAGGCCGCAGATACGGAGATTCGTTTCGCCTACGAGGGGCGCTGTGGTGCGGTTCCGGACGCCCCCGCGAGGGGGGGTGATCGGGGGCGGTCGAGATCTCGACCTCTTAGATGGGGTCAGAGTAAATGAGGTCGGAGGATCGCACCGCATCGCCGACGTGGAGCCCGATGCATCGGCGATGCGGCTCGACGTAGAGCTCGACCTTCTCCTTGCGGTTGTCGCCGCTGAACCCCTAACGTCGCCGATGCGACACCGACGCATTGCCGATGCATCGGCGATGCGGCGGGATCCTCCGACCCCATCTACTTCGACCCTATCTAGGAGGTCTCTAGGATGTCCCCCGGGCGTGGGGAAACGGGGGCGGCCAAGAGGGGGGTGATGACCAGGAGGGTGGTCAGCATGGCCTGGGTAATGCGATCTCCCCGGACCGTATGGTCCCCTCTTCGTCTTTCAGTGCGTCCCCTGGTCTTCCCCTTGTCCGCGGGCATTCCTCTGGTTCAACTCCCCTCCCGGGCGCCCCCTTCTCGGACGCCCCTGAGCGTGGGGGGCGGCCAAGAGCCCTGAGTTCTGGGCGTTGCAGTTTTTTCACACTGGGCGTTTTCGCACAGTTTCTGGCCCCGGGGCAGATCGATGCGGCTTGGAAACTGCCGCAGGAAGATTGGGTCTAGTGCTCTGGTCGTGATTGTTAGTTTTTGTTCGCAACGTAGGATCCCAGGCGGGGGTAAATCGGGTCCAGATTCAGGACAAATCGCTCCACAGCGTCCTGGAACGCTTTCAGCGTTCCCGATCGCTCTGAGAGGGTCGTGGCGCCCGATACAATTCTCATCACCTTGATCACATAGAATCCCGATCCGACTTGATCCTGATCCTGCCTTCGTTTTAGGAGGGGTAGGAGGGCCTTTTCAACCTTTCGTCAGTTCCAAGGGAGCTCCTCGCCTTCGGATGTGTTCCAGCGGTTGCGCCTCGCCCGAGGGCGCTCTGGAGGTGCCAGGCTGCCCACGTCGTCCCGAGTGGCGGCTTCAGAGACCCGAGGCGTGACCCGACGGCCAGACTTCCGGCGCCTTGGACCTTGAGCAGCATCGAGGCGGCCGGCTGGTTGTCATTTCGGGCC
>CAUYUJ010001936.1:80000-82500 GCA_963575745.1 Prorocentrum cordatum | reverse complement strand
CATCGTAATTGTCGTCGTCATCATCGCCATCATCGAAATCGTCATCATCATCAAAATCATCAGCGTCAGCGTCATCATCACCATCGTCGTCGCCGTCGTTATTATGAGTATGATTATCCTCATCATCATCATCGTCGTCATCATCATCATCATCCTCAGAATCATCATCATCGTCATCGTCATCGTCGTCCATCGTACTCGTCGTCATCATAACCAGCGTCGTGATCAAACTCACCATCGAACTCATCATCACCACCATCAAGTTCATCCGAATCATCATATTTATCCTCGTCGTCGTTTTCAACACCGTTGTCGTCGTCACCATCGTCACCATCACCACTGTCAGCATGATTAACATCATCGATCGTCATCATCATCATCATCAGCAGCAGCATCGAAACCAAGCTCATCAGCATGATCATCAGCATCAGCATCAGCATCAGCATCATCATCATCATCATCATCATCATCATCATCATCATCATCATCATCATCGTCATCGTCATCGTCATCGTCATCGTCATCATCAGCATCATACCAACCTCCTTCTCCTCCTCCTTCTCCTCCTCCTCCTCCTCCTCCTCCTTCTCGTCCTCCTCCTCCGCCTCGTCCTCCTCGTCCTCCTCCTCCTCCTCCTCGTCCTCTCCTTCCCAGAGTGCGAGCAAGCGCGCGCGCGGCGCGCCACCCCTGTGCGTGCTACCTACCTTGTGCCCTATCCCCTTCCTACCCGTGCCCCGCGTTCGTCCTACTGCTCAACTGCCGTCCTACCCTTCCCCCCACTTGATTCCCTCTCCCCCTCCCCGTTTCCCCTCGCCCTCCTTCTCGTCATCGCTCTTCCCTTCCTGGAGCTGTCGTGGAGCTCCCTGTGGGGCACGATCCACCTAAAAACTGCCCGACATGGACGTGGAGCTGAAGATCCCTGCTTAGGCACGATCCTCGTGAGAGGTGCTCCCACACGCGCATGGAACCAATCGGACAGGGTCACCCTCTTTAGTTGGAGCTCCCATCCTCGCCAAGAATGCGCCGCCAAAGCTATAGGGCAGAGCCCCGGCCTGGAGGCCGGTCCGCTGGTCCGCCGGGCTTCCCCCGGCCTGGAGGCCGGTCCGTGGGGCTTCCCCCGGCCTGGAGGCCAGTCCGCGGGGCTAGGAGGGAGAGGGGGCACAGAACGAGGAGGCGGAGGAGGAAGAGGACGACGACGACGAGCAGCAGCAGCATAGGAGAATAGGGGAAAGGGAGGAGAAGGACGACCAGGAGGAGGAAGTTGAAGAGCAAGAGAAGTAGGGAGGAGGAGAGGCGCTCAAGAAGAGAGCGGGAGGAGGAGCAGAAAAAGTATGAGGAGGGGCGCCGACATGAACGAAGAACCCTGGCCTGGAGGCCGGTCCGCTAGCACCCTGGGTCCGTGGAGCCGGCTGGGGAGAGAGAGGAACGGCGAAGAACCAGCTGGGGTAGCTCTCGCTGGAGCTGCAGCTGGAGCTTGCTGTCGGGCGCGATCCTCGTGACAATGAAGGAACACAAACGCGCATGGAACCAAACAGGATCACCCTCTTCAGTTAGAGCTCCCATTGGGGCACGATCCTCGCCAAGAATGCGCCGCCAAGGCGATAGGGAAAAGCCCTGGCCTGGAGGCCGGTCCGCGGAGCCCCCCACCGGCCTCTCGGGGGCCCCCGGGCCTGGAGGTCGGTCCGTGGGGCTCGGGGCCCCCCGGCATGGAGGCCGGTCCGTGGGGCTCGGGCCCCCCCGGCCTGGAGGCCGGGCCGCTGCCTAGTAGTAGTAGTAGTAGTAGTAGTAGTAGTAGTAGTAGTAGTAGTAGTAGTTCTAGTCGTAGTCGTAGTCGTAGTCGTAGTCGTAGTCGTAGTCGTAGTCGTAGTCGTAGTCGTAGTCGTAGTCGTAGTCGTAGCAGCAGTAGCAGTAGTAGTAGTAGTAGTAGTAGTAGTAGTAGTAGTAGTAGTAGTAGTAGTAGTAGTAGTAATAGTAGTAGAAGTAGTAGTAGTAGTAGTAGTAGTAGTAGTAGTAGTCGTAGTCGTAGTAGTAGTAGTAGTAGTAGTAGTAGTAGTAGTAGTAGTAGTAGTATTATAGTAGTCGTCGTTGTCGTCGTCGTAGTAGTCGTAGTAATAGTAATAGTAGTAATAGCTATACTAGTCGTAGTAACACTGATACTAGTAGCAGCTTGTAGTCGCTTTCAACTGCGCATGTGTAGGAAGGAGTCTATGGTGGACCGTTTCCGGTGAAAGAATCCTCGGGGTACGAATGTTCGGGACGGGGGCCAGGGAGTTGTAGCAGTGGTCGTAGTACTGGTAGTCGTCGTAGTAGTCGTAGTAGTAGTAGTAGTAGTAGTAGTAGTAGTAGTAGTAGTAGTAGTCGTAGTCGTAGTAGTCGTAGTAGTCGTAGTAGTAGTAGTAGCAGCAGCAGTAATAGTAGTAGTAGTCGTAGTAGTAGTAGTAGTAGTAGTAGTAGTAGTAGTAGTAGTAGTCGTAGTAGTAGTAGTAGTAGTAGTAGTAGT
>CAUYUJ010001936.1:40000-75000 GCA_963575745.1 Prorocentrum cordatum | reverse complement strand
GGGAATCATGTTTTCCCAGTGCTGTTGTTGCCCCAATATGTCAACCAGCCCGCGCCAAAGATCCGTTCGACAGGCCTGGCCTGCAGAGCGGCAGGCCCGGCTGTCGCCCGCCGTGGGCCAGGCCCAGAATCCCAACGTTCGGCATCTCCTCTCTCGGTTCTGGTCGTTCGTGCGCCTCTGCCGTGCCCGCGTGGCGTTGGTGCAAGTGCCCATACCCCCGCCAGGCTGCAAAACAGTGGAGGCCCATGCCAAGAATCACCCTGCTTGCCTCCAGGGTGCCCTGGGTTTCTTGGGTTTCGATGGCTTTTGCCATGGAGAGCGTGACGATCCCAAACCAAAAATTATCCCAGTGCGACCCTACCTAGGAGCTGGAGCCCCTATGAAAGCAGCATTAGTAGTAACAGTAAAGCTAAGCTGAAGCTAAGCTAAAGCTAAGCTAATGCTAAGCTAGCGCTAAGCTAAAGCTCAGCTAAAGCTAAGCTACAGCTAAGCTAAAGCTAAGCTGAAGCTAAGGTAGAGCTAAGCTAGATATAGGCTAAAGCTAAGCTAAAGCTAGGCTAAAGCTAAACTAAAGCTAAACTAAAGCTCAGCTCAAGCTAAGCTAAAGCTAAGCTAAAGCTCAGCTACAGCTCAGCTAAAGCTAAGCTACAGCTAAGCTAAAGCTCAGCGAAAGCTAAGCTACAGCTAAGCTAAAGCTAAGCTGAAACTAAGCTAAAGCTAAGCAGCAGCTATGCTAAAGCTAAGCTAAAGCTCAGCTACAGCTAAGCTACAGCTAAGCTAAAGCTAAGATACAGCTAAGCTGAAGCTAAGCTGAAGCTAAGCTAAGCTAACGCTAAGTTAAAGTTAAGCTAAATCGACGGTAAAGCTAAGCTAAAGCAAAGCTACAGCTAAGCTAAAGCTAAGCTACATCTAAGCTAAAGCTAAGCTAAAGCAAAGCTAACGCTAAAGCTAAAGCTAACACTAAAGCTAAAGCTGAGCTAAAGCTAAGCTAAAGCTAAGCTAAAGCTAAGCTGAAGCTAAGCTAAAGCTAAGCTAAAGCTAAGCTAAAGCTAAGCTAAAGCTAAAGCTAAAGCCAAAGCTAAAGCTCCCAGGGGACTGGGGGAACCGCGGGGCGGATACTGGGGGAACCGCCCGGGGCGGGCCCCATTGCCCGGCCCTTTAAGCTTCCGAGTAAGAACCCTTCTAGGCAGAGCCTAGGTAGGGAATCAATGGGCGTCCTGGGGTTCCAGGGTTGGGTTTCTTTTTGAAGGTTTCTTGTGGTCGGGCCTCCTCAATGGGCCTCCCAGAGTATCCTGATGCAGGCTGCATGAACAGAAACAAGTTGGAGACAGTTTTTCAATGCCACCGAGCGATGACAGGCGTGACCGCGGTGGAGGGCGGGTTGGAAGGGGGGGGAACCGGTTACATCACGATTGGCGCCGGCGCCGTCTGGAATGCTTCGTAAGATTGGCAGATTCCCAGACTGCGCCAGCGCGAATCGTGACGTGACGGGGGGGTGGACGGGGAGCGGGGCGGGGCTGGTCACGGCGTTATCGTTCGGACGGGATTCGGACGAGGACCAATCCTTTCCAGGGCGCTCCTGCACGCCCTCAGAGCGTTCCGGAACGCTTTGGGAAGGCCGCGGCGCGCGAGACATCCTCCAGAGCCGCTGGATCTCAGAGATTCTCGATTTACCTTCGTCCTGGCTTCGTCTTCACCCGAGTTGATCCTCGAGTTTATCGTCGTCCTGGCTTCGTCCGAGCTTATCCTCGTCCTTGATTGTCTTCACCCGAGTTTACCCTTGTCCTGGCTTCGCCTTGGAGGCCCGGAGTCTCCCCTTCCGCGCCCTGCTCGCGCGGCGGAGGTGCTGTCGCGGCACCGGGCGGACCAGGGGCTCTGCCCGGGCGGGCCTCAAGCGCAGGGAGTGCGTGCCGAAGCGCCGCGGGCGTCGCTCGGGCGGTCGGGGGCGCGGCTGTGGGCAGAGGAGGGCCCGAGGAGGTTCAGGCGATCGCAAACATGGATCAAGGGAGCGTGGATTAGCGATGGGTCCCGCTTCCATGGGAAACCGCGGAGTTCCGCCGCCGAACGAAGCGGCACCGACCGCATTTTGGGGAGGCGCGCCAAATCCATGGATCGCTAATCCATGTTTGCGCGCCCCCGAGAGGTTCAGAATCGAGGCCTTCAGGGGTGCCTTTGTTGTACCCCTCCCTCCCATCCCGTACCATGGCGTAAATATCAGTTTTTTTTTGCGCAGTCCGATCTCGAGCAGGGAAATGATCGCGAGAGGGTACGCGATGCACGGTAGAGCACGGTATGGCATGGCATAGAAGAGCATAGCATGCCGTAGCAATTGCATCACAAAGTATTGCAACGCACAACATGGCATCGCACAGGGGTGCAGAACACAACACCGCAAAGCATGTCATGGCATGGCGCCCTGTGCCTTGGAGGGTCAGTAGATCGTCTTCGAAGGGTCTGGGCCGGTCTGGAGTCGCGGCTCCATGTTTAGCTCCCTGGGCTCCCCGAAAAGCTCCTTACAAGGCGGGGCTGATGGAGAGCAGAGCACCCGCTGGCTCTGCTTGCAACGTCGCCTTTTCAAAGCAGAAATGGGGCTCCCGCCTGATACTTCCTGAAAACGACGACGCCCCAAAGTTGGGGGGCTTCTGCGGCCCAACAAATCGACACCGACTGCGTATTCACTTCTGATGTTTTTTTCTAGGGGGGGCATTTTCTAAATTTCGGTGCCTATTTGGAAGGACCGAAAACGCCCGCGCTGCAGCGGGAGCACGATTTTGAACAACCAGAGGCGCAGGAATGGGGCCAGCGCTTCAGCGGGAGCAACATTTTGAAAGGAACCCACGCGAAAACCCATTTCCCCGGAATCCTGTGTGTAAAAAACAGTACGCGGAGGGGGCCCGATATCTTCCGGACGTCATCGGGGGACAGGAATATTGCGTAATTGTGAAGGGGAAGGGGGAGGAGGAGGAGGAGGAGGAGGAGGAGGAGGAGGAGGAGGTGGAGGAGGTGGAGGTGGAGGAGGAGGTGGAGGAGGAGGGGAAGGAAGAGAGGAGGATGTGAAAGAATTGCTGTGAAGCTGTGACGGGCAGGCGGTTGAGCAGTGATTGCGATGCTGCACGGATGTTATCAGAGTAACGGGGCCGAACGGTCATGCACTGTCGCTTGGTGCGTGGCGTAATTGCGGATCCGTGGTGAGAATTATGATTGTTGTTGTTGCGTGTTGTTGTTGCTGTTGTTGTTGCTGTCGTTTGTTGTCGTCGTCCCCCCCGCGACCCGGCCCACGACCCACCCGCGACCCACCCCGCGACCCACCCGCGACCCACCCGCGACCTGGCCCGCAACCCACCCGCGACCCGCCGTCGACCCACCCGTGACCCACTTGCGACCCAACCCGCGACCCACCTACATTGCTTTAACAAAAAATCGGCGCCTGCGGCGGGCTCATTGTATAGCTTGAACATGTTGCGCCTGCGGCGGGTTTCTTCAGAGCCTCGCAGACTGCAGATGTCCCCGCCGCCCCCTCACTCTTATCCGCAACTGCTGAGTGCTACGTATTCAGAAAGATTGTAAGGACTCCATCAAGTGAGGACTCACGTCGCTTAGTTTTGGGATGCCTGCAAGGGAAAATCCGCTGCCAACTGCACCGACGACCTCGCACCTCATTGCTTGTGGATCCGGCTGCTTCGGCGGGCACGGGGAACGCAGCCCTCCTACCTGGCCTCGCCTGAAAGCACACTTGCACTTAGTGCACACGTTGACGGTCTTGGAGGCCATTCGGACCCATCGTAGGCGAGAACGCCGACGGGGGAGCTTTGTTTCTGGGTGGCCGGCACGATCGGCCGAGACCCCATTAGGAACTTGCAAAAACGAAGCAACACCACTCCAACGTTTGGCACGCCGTGCAACCCTGGGAGGAGGAGGAGGAGGAGGAGGAGGAGGAGGAGGAGGAGGAGGAGGAAGACGAGGAGGAGGACGAGGAGGAGGACGAGGAGGAGGACGAGGAGGAGGACGAGGACGAGGACGAGGAGGAGGACGAGGAGGAGGGGGGCCAGTGTCCTCTTGGAGGCCTCTCGGGGCGATCTTGGGGTTGAAGCCGTCTTGGAGCGTCGGGAAGCCGAGAAGGCAATAACACCACAACCGTTCAAAGGCCGGTGGCAAGCACGCCTGCGGCGAACCACCGCGCGCCCCCTGCCTTTGGAAGCTCCTGTGTGGACAAGCGCTGTGGCCAGAGCTCAGCCACGCCATCGGAATGCGTGTTCCCCCAGATGGAACCATTCGGGGAACACTTGGGGGGAGGAAGAGAAACAGGAGGAGGGGGCTCCTGGGCTTCTCTTGGGGCCTGATTCGCGACGGGTCCCGTTTCCATGGGAAATCACGAATCTCCGCCGCCGAGCGAGGCGGCACCGGCCGCATTTTGGGGAGGCGCGCCAAATCCATGGATCGCTAATCCATGTTTGCGCGCCCCCGACTCCTGTGGGCCTCTTGGAGGCCTCTTGGGTGCCTTTGGGCGCTCCTTGGATGCCTCTTTGGCAGTCTTAGGGCGTTCCTGTCCCGTCTGACGCCGTCGGAAACCTTGGGACCTTCTCGGGGGCGTCTGTTGGGGGCCGTTGGTGGGCCGTCTTGGGGGCGTCTTGGGCGCCGCGTTTCTGGCCCTGTTGGGGCCATCTTGGGGGCGTCGTGGACCGTCATGCGACAATATGTGAGGCCTCTTGGGCGCTCTGTTGGCGATCTTGGTGGGCTCTCGGGCCGTCGAGTGGTCGAGACGAAGCAAACGCCAGAATCATTGAACAACTGTAGGGACATCAATCATGTTGTCTTCTTCGGGCATTCCTGGAGGACCTGTGGGAGGCCTCTTGGGTCGTTTTGGAGGCCTTTCGGAGGCCTCTTGGCCCCTCTTGGGCCATCTTGAGGCCATCTTGGGCAGTCTTGGGTGAATCTTGGGCCGTCTTGGGTGCATTTTGGGACCATTTTGGGCTTTCTCGGGGCCATCCTGGCCGTCTTGGAGGTCATCGTGGCCGTCTTGGAGGCCACCTTCAGGCTACCGTGGGGCAAATGGAGGACGCATTTTGTGCAGCTTTCCTGGTGGCCAGCCTGATCGGCCGAGTCCCCTCTGGGGACTTTCAAAAATGACCAGAACTATTCGAGTTCGGCATTGAATACAAAGAACCCGAAGGGACCCGAGGACATTACAACTCATGCATCAGGGCCTGGTGCCCGTGGCATCCCTGGATCCCATCGACGCCTCGCTCGTACAGAAATGTGAGGATCTAGACAGGGCCCCCGCCTCGGACAGCTCCGGCAGCAAGGGTCCCCCAGAGCATCCAGATATCAAAATAAGGCCCAGGTTGTCGATCGATCAGATACCAAGATCAAATATCAATCATCAGCTGTGCTTGTTTTCGATCACAGAATACAGTGGTGCTAACAACAACACAGAAGCACGACGGACATTTGTTTGATATAGATACTCGGGTGCGATATCGAAATAGCAACATATCATGTTTAATTCCTGCGGCCAATATTCCCCGAAACCAGAAACCCCCAAATTTCGACAATGCCAAATCTCAAAATATATCAAACACCCCCCCACCCCGCCCCCACCCGCCCTGCGTGACCGACTTTCCCAACCCCCAGACCCCAGATCTCTTTTTTCAAAAACACAATATCTCTGTCCCCATTCAGCACTTCAGGTCCTCTCCGAAACCGCTTTGGGCCAAATCGCCCGAACGCGCCCCTGGGGGAGTGGCAATGGCGCGGCGCTGGCGTCAATGTTTCCTCATTCTCCGTCTGCCCTCCCCCCCCTCACCTTGAATTCTTCCTCCTGCGCCTTCTCCCTCCCGCCTCTGCCTTCTCCCCCATCCCCCCTCCACCCCCCTTCTCCCCTGCGCCTCCTCCTCCTCCTCCGCCACCGTTCCTCTGCTTCCTCCTTTGTTTCATCCTCCTCCGTTGAAGGGCTGGGGGCAGGGCGCCGCGGCGGGCCCCCGCCGCGCAGCCGCGGCGCTCCGCGCGCTGGCGGGTTCCAGGGCTCGCCGCTGCGCCCAGTGCCCAATCCTTCTCGACGTATCTCTCGCGAGGGATATGCTGAGAAAGACTTGAGGACTGGGCGCCGCGAAAGGAGGAGTGGCGCTTCGCCGAGCGGCCGCGCGCGGAGGGGCGCCGCCTCGCGGCGATGGCGGCCGAGCAGCGCCGCACGGAGGAGGGCGCCGCAAAACGTGGATGGGGGGCGGAGGAGATGCAGGAGGAGGAGGAGGAAGATAAAGCACGAGGATATGGGGAAGGAGGCGGAGGGGAGGGGGGGGAAACTGCGAAGGTGAACGCGTCGTTCGAACCGCGCAAGGGGGGCGGGGGGAGGGGGGCAGGATTGGGGCCGACGAGGGGGGGATGCGCGGAGGGCGGGGCGAGCGACCACGCGCCCCCCCCCCCCCCCCGTGCTCGTTAGCGCGTTGAGAACGCCCAGACCTAAGGGGGGCTGGGGGTGATGGGGGGAGAGGGGGGTTGTTAGAGCTCGCCTCGCCTCGCATTCTTCGGGGGGGGGGGGGGGGGGCTCGCCGCCCCTGGGGGGCGACGGCGAGGGCGGCAGGGGCGGCGTGGGCGACGGCGCCATCGGCGACGGCAGCCACAAGGGCGGCGAGGGCGACGCGGGCGGCGGCGCCAGCGGGGGCAGCGGCGACCAGGCCACGTCGATCCTTGATCTCCATTTAAGTTCGTGTCCTTCCGGGAGTTAATCTCCTCTCTTGAGTTAACAGATCCCCCCCCCATCGATCCGGCCCTGGGACCCCAGGGCGCCCGTTGATTTCTGGGGCGGGGACGCCGCGTTTTCCATATGAAGACAATCGAAAGGTAAACCCAGGGTGCCCTGGAGGCAGGCCGTGCGTTTCTCGGCATGTGCCCCCGCTATAGATATTCGGACGTGAGCGCGGGTCCCCCGCTAAGGCCCTGGATCTTCTGAAAGTGAATCCCCCCCCCCCGTGTCGCCCGCCCTCCGCCCTGTCCTCGCAAGGCCGCGACGTCGTTGGGCCGAGCCGTTGGCCCGACGGCAGCGGCGGCGGCGGCGGCGCCCGACGGCGGCGGCGCGACGGCAGCGGCGCGGCGGCTGGTTCCAGCAGAAGGAATTGGAGGGGGGGGGGGAGGAGAGGCTCGGCGGGGCCGGCGGCAGGGGGGGGGAGGGGGGGGGAGGGGGGGGGGGCGGGGGGGTGCATGGGGGGGGGAGGGGGCGGGCAGGGGGGGCAGCGACGCGGCCGACTCGGGCGAGAGCTGGGCGCTTCGGGCCGCTCGCGGTTTCGCCTTGCCGTCGGCGCTTGAGGCCCCGAGTCTGAATTCTGGGGCTGGCGCTCTAGCCCTAGGTCCTAGGGGCCCTCTGCTTGGAATGGCCCCGCTTCCTTCCAGCGCCCCGCCTCCTTCCATGGGTCCCCTGGTTTTCTGGCGTCGGCGCGTTCTAAGCTTTCCTCGGCGCTGGGTCTCTCGCAGAAGGTCACCCCGGCCGAGTGTCTCGCGTTTCGTTGGTGATTGAAGTGCGCGGGCGACGCGCGTTAGGGCGCGAGTTCATTACGGGGGGCGGGCGCTCGGCCCTTGCGCTGCTGAGCGCAGCCGCTTTAACGCGCGATTTAACGTTGGGGCGAGGATTGGGTCCACTTGCCTCGACGTGAGCGCCGCCCTTATCTAATTTTCAAGCGCGCAGGCCGCGATCGCACGTCAGGTGCGACGCGCTGGCCGTTCACGTATTTCACCGCATCAACCGCTCGTTTCCGCGAGTGCAGATTTAGAGCAAGCGCCGCGCCCATCGTGCGATAGTCACGATTCGCTGGCCCCATCTTGCACGCGCGACGGTGCGCTGCGTCGCGCTGTTGCACCTCGATGATGCGCCCCTGCGACGCAGGGCCGCCTTGCAAAATGAACGGGCGTTTGCTGCGCACCCTTGCCAAACGCCCCCCTCGCCTCTTCCCCCTGGGCGACAGGGGCCGCGAGAGCGAGGCCGTTGAGGCCGGGTTGGCGCAGGGCGCATGCTCTGCTTCAGAACTTTGAAGACAATATGGTTTTGATTCAGAGTTCTGCGCGCACCCCCCCTCCGCCCCCCCCCCCGCCCCGCCCCCCCTACTCCCGCCCCCCCCTCTCCCCCCCCCCTTCCTCCGTTCCCGCCCCGCCCCCCCCCGCTCCGCGCGCCCCCCCCCCCCCGCCCCACCGCCCCGCCCCCCCCCCCCCCCCCCCATGCCTCCCATCTTGTCGGCGGCGATCGTAACCCTCAGCCTCGAGAAGGCACCGGGCATGTTGCCTCGCGCCCAGAGCGCCCGCGCGCCGCCGGCGCGCGTCGCGCGCGGGGCGAGGGGGTGCGGCGCGGGGCCGCCCGCGCTGTTCGAAGAGCTCGGGCCGGGGGAATCGGCGCCCCGATCGCCTTGAATTTTAAACGGAAGCGCGGGGGAAGGGGGGGGGTGGGATTCACGGGGGCTTGCGGGGGCTCCCCGCGTCGCTTCCCGTCGTTTGGTCGCCGCCGCCGTCGCGATAGCTCGGGTGGGGTCGCCCAGAAGGCCAGCGGGCTTCCTGCCCACATCCTCTTCTTTACCCTGGTTATCCTTGTTATTCTTCGCCACCTTCCCCTTCTTCTCCTTCTCCTCCTCGCCCCACTCCTCGTTCCCGTTCTCGCCCTCCTCGTCCTCGTCCCTCTCCTTCTCCGCCTTTTGCTCCCGTCTCGTCGTCCTTCTCCTGCTTGGCAATGTCATCGCCCTCCTCTCGGTCTCCTTCTCCCTTTCCTTCTCCCCCCACATATCCTCTTCTTATTTCGCCGAGGGCGCCATCCATCTTGGCGACCGCGACGGCCCCCTGCCGTCTGGGGGGCGCAGGAAGACCACGGCTGTTTCAGGCGAGTCGCCCCCGGCAGCCTCGGGCGTCGCCCGCGCGGCGTCTCCGCCGGCGCCCCCGGGGATGCGCCCGAAGGCCGCGCGCAGGCCAGCGCTGCTGCAGCTGGCCGCCCAGCGCGGCCTTCGGCGTCGAGGGCGCAGCGGTGTGGGCAGACCGCGAGCGCGTGGAGGCCCAGACGCCGTTCGCCCGCGCGCGGCGCCCGAAGCGCCCCCGGCGGCGCTGGCGGCGCGTCGGGTTCATGTCGGGCAAGAACGCCGCGAGGTGGCAGCCATTCCTGGCGGTCGTTCGCGATGGCCCCCCGTCAGCCCCGCCGACTCCGAGAACGCCTTCGCCCGCGACCCCTTAAGGCGCCCGCCGCGGCGCCCCGCGCCCCCGCCGCGCTCGCGGGCGAGAAGCCGGCGGCGTCGTCGGGGTAGGGCCACGCCGACGAGCTCGACGATTGGGCGCGGGGCTCGGCGCTCAGCGTCGGCCACCGAGCTTTCTTTTCCGAGGCGCGCCGGGCGTTCGAGGGCCACGGGGTCGGCGGCGGGGCGTCGAGCTCGACGTCGGCATCCGCGAGGCCGGGTCGGTGAACAAGATGCCCATGGACGATGTCCACGCCTTCCCCGGGGCAGCCACGCAGTGCTTCAGAGAATAAACATATTGTTCATCCTACTCATTCCTCGTAGGCCTGACCCCTCCTACCCCGACCCCCCTTCGCCCCCGCCCCGGCCGCGCACGCGGGGCGTGGCCTTCGCTGCTCGGCAGGGGCTGCAAGGTGGTCTTCGCCAGGGATAGCTGCTACTTCCTGCGTTCGGACCCGGCGAAAGGGGAAGGGTTCCCTGGTGATCCAGGCGTCTGGGGCAGTCGTCGAAGTCGCCGTCGTCGTCGGATGTCGTCGTCGTCGTCGTCGGCCGTCGTCGTCGTAGACCGTCGTCGTCGTCTTCGACTGTCGTCGTCGATCGTCGTCGTCGACCGTCGTCGTCTTCGACCGCCGTCGCCGTCGTCGTCATCGACCGTCGTCGTCATCGGCCGCCGTCGCCGTCGACCGCCGTAGTCCCCGCCAGTCGTTGCCATCGACGTTCGTCGTCGTCGGCCGTCTTCCTCGGCCGCGCCGTCGTCGTCGTCGACCGTCGTCGTCGTTGGCTGTCGTTCGGTTAAGTCGCCGTCTGCTGCGAGACCCGCCCCCTCTGTTCGCGCGCCCCCCTGCAGATCTCGAACTCCATGGCGCCGAACGCGCAGCTCCGCCGCGCCGCGCCGCAGCTCCTCGGGGCGGCCGCGGCAGGGAAGACGAGCAGGGGCGCGACGAAGCTTGGCAGGGGGAAGCCCATGACATGAGCCAGGTGTCGGCGCGAGGTTGAGAAGGCGGACGGGGGGCGGGGGGCGCGGGCGGGGGGGCGCGGGGGGGCGGGGGGCGGGAGGTGGCAGCGGTGGGCGCGGGAGGGGGCGGGGGGCGGAGGATCGCGATCCACGCCATCAATTTCGGGGCGAGCTCTGTCGAGCGCGGCTGGGCTGCGCGGCGCAATTCGGCAGCGGTGGGGTCTCAGCGGCGGCGGCGAAAACGCGCGAGAGCTCCTGATTGCAGGGGGGGGTCGTGGGTGACCGTCACATTCGTCGATCGTCGTCGCTGTGGTTGTTTGCGTTTGTTTGGCGTCGTTGTCGACCGTCGTCGCCGTCGATCGTCCGTCGTCGCCTAGATCCGCCCGTTGACCATCCTCCTCGCGCGCTTCCTCCTCTTTGTCCCTCTTCGGCCTCCTTCCTCGCGCTGGCCCCCCCCACCCCCCGCGCCGCCTCGATTGAACGGGGGTTCGACGCGCGGGGCGCGCGCGGCGAGCGCTGGGGCAAGGGGCGCGGGCCCCGCGCCGTCATCTTGACCGTTGGCGGTTTCGAGGGCGCCGTCATCCAGGCCCTGCGGATCATGCCTGGCGGCGCGTCGTGGCTCGACCCCGATCCGCCCGCGTTCTGGGCGCGCGGCCGCGTCGCTGCGTCGCCGGCAGGGGCCCCGGCGTCGCGCGGCGCTCTTGCAAATTCCATTGTCGGCAGCCCCGCGGCGGCGGCCCCGTGGGTTTCCCCCGCGCGGCCCCGCCGGAGAGTGAACGCCAGTTGGGTTTCTTTCGAGTTTTGACGCGGCCGCTGGCGGCCCCGCAGGTTGGCGGCGCGGCTGGGCAGCGCCCCGAAGCAGAGCGCGCAGCGACGCCCCTGCGTTTTTGGGCGCTCGCGGGGGGGCCGCGCGGGGGGGAAACAACAAACAAAAAAAGCGACGCGGGCGCGAGATCGCTTTTGATCTTCGGGCCCCGCCCGGCACAACCAAACGCGGGCCCCGCCGGGGGAATGGCGACGATGATGATGATGCCGACGACAAGGGCGAGTGGACAACATGCGCACGTGGAAGGGGCCGGCGCGGGCCCGGCGAGAATCCGAGCGGCGGCGTTGGGCGCGCGGGCGTCTTGGATGCGAACGCGCGCATGGCTAGGAGCGCTCAGCTGGCTAGTTTGGCCGATGTTCGAGTTGTGTTCGTCCTCTTGCAGTTGCCGGGAAGCTCGTTCGCCCCGGAGGACGCGCCCGCGCGGGACTTCGTGGCCTGGGCGAAAGTCCATAACATTCGCGCGCACTTGGGCGCCATCGGCTCTCCAGCTCCGAAGCGTATCGACCTGCGCGCCAGCTGCGCCCAGGTTGCGCCCATCGCGAGGCGATCCCTTCTCTCGCATTTATACTCCTTCCCACGCGCCCCCGCGCCTGCACGCCCCCCCCCACGCGCGCGGTGCGATGGGGGAGGGCGCGCGCGCGTGCGGGGGGCGGGGGTGGGGGTGGGGCAGGGGGGGGGGCTCTATTGAGATGGTGGCGCTTTGCCAGGCCGGCGCCCAAGACTGATGGCGACCTCCTGCGCGCGTCGGGCTGCAAGGCCCCCCCGGCATCAACGGCCCATCGGCGCCCCGCGCGCGCCCCGAGATGCTCGCGGAGAAGGTCGCCGAGTTCTGGGGCGGCGCGAAGGGCCGCTGGAAGACGCGCGCCGCCCTGTTGATCTTGCAGATGCAAGCCGCGACCAATCGTTGCGGCCAGGATCACTTGCCGCGGCACCGCGCCCCCGATGCGCGCCCGCTCGTCGACGCGGCATTCGAGTGCGAGAGGGGCGTTGATGCGGTCGCGATTCGCGTGGTGAGTCAACTGTGCAAACCAGGGAAGCAAGCGACCAGCGCCCGCTCCTCGGCCGACGGTCCGCTGCCGCATGGCAGCCTGGACAAGTGGCACGCGAAGTCCGCGAAGGTCGAGGCCGCGCGGGGCCCGGCCAGAGGGGCTATAGCGATGAGAGGAAGGATGAGGCGGAGGAGCGGCGGGGGAAAGGGCGGGGAAGGGGGGGGATGAGGGGGCGAGGTGGATGACATGACGAGGCGCCTCTGCCCCCCCGCCCCCCCCCCCCCCCCCCCCCGACCCTCGGCGCCCCGCCCCGGGCGGCGAAGGCCGTCGCGACGCCCGTCAGCGCGGAGGACTCGCCGCCCACCTTTGCGAACGTCGGCTCGCCGAGGGAGCTCGCCGAGGGGGGCGGGGAAGGGGGGGCGGTGGGTGAGGCGCGGAAGATGCGCGGATGGGAAGGGCGATGGGACGAGGAACAATGCACCGATGAGATGGGGCGGGCCCGCATGCGAGAGGAAGGGTCCAGGAGGCTGGCGAGCGCAGCGAACGCTGGCGCAGCCCTCGGGACCTCAAGATGGACATCGCTGACGACTTCGACATGCTGGGCCTGGGCGACGCCGCCCCCTCCTCGTCTCGGGCCCGACGGCGGCGGCGACGGCGGCGACGGGGGGCGACTGCGACGGCGGCGGCGACGGGGGGCGGCGGCGGCGACGGCGAACGCGGCGTTTGTCCCGACGGCGGCGATAGCGACAAGAGGAGCACGATGGCCTCCCATTGTTTCTCACCGCACCGCGGAGGCGGGGGGGGGCGAATCTTTGAGGGGGGCGCGCAGAGGATGCGAAACCGTTAGAAGCGCATCGGGAGAGAAGGCCAAACGTTTTTGGCAGACCCCTAGAACGGCGGCAGATATGCACCGCCCCGCGACCTCGTGCGAGGGGGGGGGAGGAGAAGTCGGCGACGGTGGTGGCGGCGCCCGCGCCCTTCAAAGCCGCGCCCGTGAACTCCCAGATCCGCATGAGGCTGAAGGGAAAGAGCTCGCCTGACGATGACTCGCCGCCGCCCGAGCTGCTCAGGGCAATGGATTTCGGGCCCCAGCCGCCGTCTGCCCCAGGGGCCGCCCGCGGACCGCAGCCGCCGTCTGCTCCTGAGGCCGCGCCGTCGGAGCCCCAGGGGCTCGTTGCAACCGCCGCGGGGCCCGTCGCCGTGCCCCCAGCGCCTGAGGGGCCGACGGCTCAGGGACGCAGGGCGGCCGCCCCCGCCGCCGAGCCTTCGGGCTCTGAGTTCGAGGCCGATTGGATTTTGGGTCGGTGAGAAGCTGCGGCGATTTAGTTGATGGCGGGGAGGAGTAGAAGGGGGCGGAGGAGAGGGGGGCGCACGGGCACGAGAGGTTCTCGGCGATATGAGTGGGCGAGTGCGAGAAGGCCAGGAGAACGGGGTGCGTGGGTCGGGGGGCTAGGGAGGGGGCGGGGGAGAGGACTCGTGGGCTTGGTGTTCTGTCAGTAGCCCCTGCTCATGTGGCCAGTAGCCCTCGCGCGCGGGGCGCGCGGGTCATTGCTGTCCACGCGACTCTGCGCGAGCAGTGATGTCATGGAAACGACGGGGCGCGA
Organism: Prorocentrum cordatum; assembly: GCA_963575745.1. NCBI lineage: Eukaryota > Dinophyceae > Prorocentrales > Prorocentraceae > Prorocentrum > Prorocentrum cordatum. Next base: position 61,432 of record CAUYUJ010001936.1, on the reverse strand, counting down.
GTGTAGAGAATGGCTGAGGCCCCAGCGCGCGTGTCCGCCGAGCGACGTCGCATTGGTTCGGCGATCGAGATGGCGCCGAAGGCGATGGGGGCCTCCAAGGCGAAGGGCACGCAGAAGCCGAAGGCGAAGGGCAAGCCCAAGTGCGTCAAGCTTGCCCTGCGCAAGCCTGCTGCATCAGGAGCTCGGGAGCTCGGTGCCTCCGCTGGCACTGGGTTCCTCTTCTGTAGCAAGCAGGAAGCTGAGGAGGTATAGATCGCGCGAGCGTCGAGCGCGGCGGCCTCGCCAAGTTGTCCTTGGACGGGAGGGCGGAGCTCTGCCGCCGCAAGCTGATCGGGTACCAGGTCATCACCGACTCGCGCTCGGAGATGGCGGCGTCGCGGAACCGCCTCAAGTCGGCGCGGGAGGTTCACGCCGACGGCAGTTTCGACGTCGCTCGGGGCAAGGTCGAGGCCATTCCCCCTCCCCCCCCCCCCTCTCCCCCCTGATCGCCCGCGGCCCCCGCGACGCAGCCCGGCCCGCGGCGCCCCGCTCGCGGGGCACCTGGGGGCGGGGCAGGGGAGAGAGGCGCGGAGGGCAATTGCACTTCAACGCCCGCATGCAGAGCAACATCGGCAACTCGAACGAGAAACGGCACCACCGTTGAGAGCGACAACTGGCCGCGACAGGCCGTCTATCGGCCGCTAGACCCCGGGCCCCCTATCACGCGTGTCTTCGACCAACACACCCACCTTAACATTGTCTCCGAATATCAGGGCTTGTTTCGGTTTTTCCGATTCGATCCGATTCGGTTCCGACGGCTTCCGATTCCGATTCGATCCGGGTTGGGATTCCGATGTGCGTTCCGACTTATTCTTGGATGCTTGTTAGTTTGCCGACGTCCGCCGGTTCGATTGTTCCCGACTTGGCTGCCGATGTCTCTGCCGACCCGATTCATTTCGATCGCCGATCCGAGTTATCGATGCGATTCTGGGCCCTCCTGGAATATGTGATAGTCGCACAGATTCGGGAACCCACTGCTGGCTGCAATGTCAACCAGTCCGCTTCGCCCTCGCATCGGGGCCCGCAGCCTCGTGGATCGAGTTTTTCACGAGAAGCATCGGCCTCCTGGCAACCCAGCAACGTCTGCCCATGATGGCGACGAGCCTCGGCCGAAGCGTCGCCGCACGAGAGTTCGCCGGAGACTTGCAGCGCAGGACCTGCACAGGGACGGGCAGTCTCAGCTCATTCATGTTCAGTTGGAGGAGATGGGGCTGGGGCATATCAGCGCCCCCGCCGCGGTCCGAATCGCTGCGGCCGCTGCCGCGGGCGGCCTGGTTCCCAAGGAGGTTGTTCCAGCGTCGCACTGCGGTTCTTCAGGCAGATGTCCTGGGAGCTGCTTCAGGGGTTTGACACGGGGCATTGATGGCCGCCTCAGGGATCTCATTCCAGACGTTCACTATGTGAAAGTACCTTGGCTGTGACGCGCCGTGTTGGAGCAATCTCGGGCATTGCGCAACTGCGTCGGTCGCGTGATCTGGCGTAGATTTCTGCAAAAAAAGAGCCCGTCGAATCCTCTGCGCCTCGTGTCCTTGAGCCGCGAGGCCCCAGAGTCCCCGGGGTTCTGCCAGTGGCCTGTTTGGCCCCGAGATCAAGCAATTCAGCTGTGAGAAATCCGCGCGCGAAATCATTTTCGAGCGTTTTCGGCCAGCCAGGTGCACGTCATGAAGGATGACAGAGTTGTGGAGGTCTGACACCCTGCCGCGCGCCCGCACCAGTGGCTCTCATCGCGAGCAAGCACAACACCGACCTCTTCAATGATGTGGTTGGCATTTCCGTGATGGAGGAGCCCTAGCTGCAACCGTCCCAGACGACCCGATGCCTCGTCGGATTTGCCAACGCCCCATTCGACATATCAGAGCTCGGGTGCGCACCGCAGTAACATGCGTGGGTATCTGTTCGCGCGTGGGAGTACCCTGATGAGTTGCCGCTTGATCATGGGCCTCGGTCGAACACCAGCGGCAACGTTAGGTCGTTGGGTCATGAATTACGACCGAAGCCAACGTGTAACGGTCGGCCTCGTATCTAGAGATATCGTTATAACAATAGAGTTAACGCTAGGCGTGTCGCTAACGCACATCGACCTAACATGTGTTTTAACGCTATGTCCTGTGTTAGGGGTCGTCGTTTCGTCGCCCGCGCACCCTGGGGTGCAGCAGGTGCATTTAAATGCGCTTGCTGGTGTAAGCGCAAAAGATGCGCTCACGTGTTATCACGTCTTGACGTGAGCGCATCATATGCGCTCACGATTCACCACGCACACATGAGATGCGTGCGTGGTTCGACTTAGCGTTAGCGTTGCTTTTCGCACGACGAGCAACGCATGCGGCGACCGATGGGACCGTCGTCGTTCATGATCGCGCGCCGCCAAAGCGCGCGCGATAAAGTAGTGCCTCGCGCGCTCCAAGACGCGCGATCGAGGCGCGCACGCGTGCCGAGCGCATCCTTCTTCACATCCTCATCCTCCTCCTTCTCCTGCTCCTCCTTCTCCTCCTCCTTCTCTTCCTCCCTTCCCTCCGCCTCGTTCTCCTCCTCCTTCTTCTTTTCGTCCTCCTCCTCTCCCTGTCGCTCCTCCTCCTCTGCGGAGGCCGCCGCAGGAAAAGGAAGGAGCAGGAGGAGGAGGAGGAGGGGGGAGGAGGAAGAGGAGGAGGAGGAGAGGGAGGAGGAGCAGGACGAGAAGGGAGGAGGAGGAGGAGGAGGAGGAGGAGGAGGAGGAGGAGGAGGAGGAGCATCCATGTCTCCAACACAGCTTGTCGTATACACTTTAGATGCACGAGCGGGCCGAGGGGTGCAATGTGAAAGAAAGGTTCTGTACCTGGCGTTTCGCGCGTCCCTCCAGCCCATCAAGACACGATTGATAAGCCAGGTAGCCCCTTGAAAACATTTCGGGGGGCATCATCTTGAAACCCTGTCATCCTCTCCCTTCCCTCCTCCTCATCCGTCTCCTCCTCCTCCTCCGCCTCCCCCCCTCTCCCCTGTCCTCCTGCTCCCGTATCATTCCTTCCTCTGCTTCCTCTCCCCCTCCTCCTCCTCCTCCTCCTCCTCCTCCTCCTTCCCTCCTTCCCTCCCCTCCCCCTCCTCCATTCAGGCCCCTCCGCCTCGTCCTCGTCCTCCTCCCCCTCCTCCTCCTCCTCCTCCTCCTCCTCGCTTCATCCTTCTCCCTCCCTCCCCCTCCCCCTCATCATCCTCCTCCTCATCCTCGTCCGGATCCTCCTCCTCCACCTCGATCCTCCTCGATCCTCCTCCTCTTCCTCCTCCTCCTCCTCCTCCTCCTCCTTCCTCCCCCAATCTGAGAACGTTCTTGGAGCCACCTCGGGCCATCCTGGGTACCATCTGCCACCTCGGACCCCCTATGGCCCTCGAGGCCGAGAGAGAAGGGGTGAAGGGGTATTGGAAGAGGAAGAGCCTGCTAGTGGGGAGCCTCCCAACTCCATGATGCCTCCTCCACACCTACCTCCTCGTACAAGCCATTTGGGCTCAGGCGTCTTTGACGCCAGATCGGTGCCAGGCAGTTGGCTGATCGACGCCTCCTCGGACCCTCGGCCTCGCAGTTGGCCATGTCCCCGCTCCCTGGCTACCAGGGCTCCGCCCAGGAGCTCGCCGAGGCCATCAAGCCATTCTCGGTCAATGCGAGCTGGTTGAGCTACCCTACCAGTGGAGTGTCTCGGCAGCATGTGAGGAAAAATCGACGATTGGTGATCGCCCTCATGCAGCTTCAGCCGAACTTGACCTTCCAGGCGAAGAAAACCAATGAGGCGATGCAAGAGGTTCTCACTGATACGCGGAGCAGCTGGCCCACGGACCTTCCAAGTAGACACGATGCGGCGTGGGTCAAGACTTACAGCGAGCGGATCCGCAGGTTGTGCAGCCACGTTCAGAGGGCGATCCGCAACGAGAACAGCTGGGTCGATGATGCATTGCGCATGGAGGACGCCCAGGCCGCCGTGTCATCAGACGAATGCTTAGAGGAGCACGGCGGCATCGATCCCAACGCCATCGGCACCGCCAGCCAGCAGGTCGAGGACCTCGACGAGTGGGACGATTCGGACGACGATGAACTCGAGGTCGAGGAGGAAGAGCCCAGATGCTACGTCTACGGCTACGACCCCGCCAAGGAGATGGCCTGGCGCGTGACCGCTGGCAAGCACCAGCGCAAGGAGTAAGGGTAAACCAGCTCATGCACCCCCCCTTCCTCACAGAAGGGGTCGGTGGAAGGAGAAGGAGAAGGAAGATGACAACAGAGAGAGAGAGAGAGTGAGGAGGAGGAGGAGGATGAGGAGCAGGAGGAGGAGGAGGTGGAGGAGGAGGAAGAGGAGGAGGAGGAGGGGAGGAGGAGGAGGAGGAGGAGGAGGAGGAGGAGGAGGAGGGAGGAGGAGGAGGAGGGAGGAGGAGGAGGAGGAAGAGGAGTAGGAGGAGGAGGGAAGGAAGAGAAGGAGGAGGAGGAGGAGGATGAGGAGGAGGAGGAGGAGGAGAGCGCCGCAGGAGTGGGCCTGCCTCTACAAGAAGCCAGATAAGAACAACGATCGGGACTTTACGTGCGCTAGTTTCTCTGACGGCGACGAGTGGGAGTGCAAAGACGTGACGGTCGGTGAGATCAACGAGAAGAACAGGATCGACATGACGACGAAGGCCACAGGCCACCTGTTCAAGGTCACGTCGCCTCAGGGAATTGACTACACGATCATGAAGACGGTGAAAAAAGATAGCGGCACGCTTCTGCTCGGGTTCCGAGCTTCGGACAAATGCAAGGCTGGAAAGGAGCAAATCATTCAGTTGCCTCTCGTCGACTTCGAGTCCGTCAGCGAGGCCGTCGTGTTCTTATCGCAGGTGATGGCCGATTTCTCGGAGGGCAAGGTCGAGGACGACAAGCACGCGCGCTGCAACTACATGAGGGGACAGCTTAAGAAGTTCAAGAGCAAAGGATTGCCGACGGCTTCCGACGGTGGCGATGCGGGCCCAGCAAAAAAGAAGGTCAAGATTACGAAGAAGTCCTCATCAAGCGCGACGCCTGGCAGTTCAGGAAGCGGAACACCTGGCAGCTCATCCGCCGCGACACCTGGAGACCTCAAGAAGCTCGAGAGTAAGGGCGAGGACTTGGACGATGAGTGGGACGATGAGTGGAACGAGTGGGGCGACTGGCACAAGGAGGGCGAGTGGGACGAGTGGGACTTGACGAACACGGACTGGCACGAGCAGGTCGACGTTAAGAGCCAGGACGGCAGCACCAAGAAGAAGCGCAAGACGAAGAAGGGCAGGGCAAGAAGCGCAAGGCCAAGGACGTGCCGACGGACGACATGGAGACGCCCGAGAAGGTGGCCAAGTCAACTATTCAGAAGATCATGGTTGAGACAGCTACCTGTGGGGATGGCACGGCCGAGCAGGTCGTCGCCAAGCCTGTCAACACCACGAAGGGCGAGGACAAAGCTGCCGACACCACGGAGGGCAAGGACAACGCTGCCGACACCACGAAGGGCGACACCACGACGGGCGAGGTCGTCGCTGCCGACACCACGAAGGGCGAGGTCGTCGCTGCCGACACCACGAAGGGCGACACCACGAAGGGCGAGGACAAAGCTGCCGACACCACGAAGGGCGACACCACGACGGGCGAGGTCGTCGCTGCCGACACCACGAAGGGCGAGGTCGTCGCTGCCGACACCACGAAGAGCGAGGACAAAGCTGCGGACACCACGAAGGGCGAGGTCGAGGCTGCCGACACCAAGGGCGAGGACAAAGCTGCCGACACCACGAAGGGCGAGGTCGACGCTGCCGACGCCACGAAGGGCGAGGTCGGCGCTGCCGACACCGAGAAGGGCGAGGTCGACGCTGCCGACACCGAGAAGGGCGCTGCCGACACCACGAAGGGCGAGGTCGAGGCTGCCAACACCACGACGGGCGAGGCTGCCGACACCCAGGTCGGCGCTGGCGACGACAGCGCTAGCGAGGTCACATCCCCCTCCTCCTCCTCCTCCACCTCGATCCTACTCCAACTCCAACTCCAACTCCAGGAGAAGGAGGAGGAGGAGGAGGAGGGGGAGGAGGAGTTGGAGGTTTCAGATTTGGCACAGGTGTATCAAATCTGTGACCTCCAACTCCTCCTCCTCCTCCTCCTCCTTCTCCTCCTCCTCCTCCTCGGTCCTACTCCAACTCCAACTCCTACTCCAACTCCAACTCCTCCTCCATCTCCTCCTCCATCTCCTCCTCCTCCTCCTCCTCCTCCTCCTCATCCTCCTCGGTCCACCTCATATCTCCCACTTCTCCTCCTCCTCCTGCTTTTCCTCCTCCTCCTCCTCCTCATCCTTCCCCTTCTTCCTCATCCGTGAGCTCCTCCCCCTCCTCCTCCTCCTCGCCCTCGTCCTCCTCATATCCTCCTCCTCCTCCTCCTCCTCCCCCTCCTCCTCCTCCTCCTCCTCCTCCTCCTCCTCTCTCCTCCTTCCTCCTCCTCCTACATCTTCCTCCTCCTCCTCCTCCTCCTCCTCTCCTCCCCTCTCCTCCTCCTCCTCCCTCTCCCTCCCCCTTCTCTCCTCCTCCTCTTTCTCCTCCTCCTCCTCCTCCTCCTCGTCCTCCTCCCCGCCATCCAGATATGTATTGTTACACGGGGGTAGACATCACCGCAGTAGCTTCGTAGCAGCGCCAATGCTCCACACATCCGATCCGATGCAAGCTGATGCGACCCCTCCTCCTTCTCCTCCTCATCACTATGCGACCCCTCCTCCATTCCGATGCGACCCCTCCTCTTTCTTCTCCAATGCGATACGACCGTGGGTTGATGCAAGGAGCTGGGACGGCATGCATACTGGCGCGCGCTTCCGTAGAAGATTGTTTCGCCTCCACCCTGGAGAAAATCACCCATTCTTCCTTGGGAATCTCTATCCGTTGCGAGCAGTTGGGCTTCGATTTCAGGATTGCTCTTCTCAGCTGGTCAGATAATATTTTCGTGGTGGCGTCCTCAGAACAAGACCTAGCAACTCTGACCGCACTGGTAGAGTCGGAGCTCTGGAATGAACATCGACTCAAACTCAAAGACGATCGGGAAATCCTTCCGGCATACCCCTACTTCTTCCAAGGATACAAGTGGTCTGATCCCTTTGGGAAAACTTGGTCTGTAGTTCCGGAGGCCAAGGTGCTGGGTCCAATTCTCTCCGCCACTGGTTCATGTCACGAAGATGTCAAGCAGGGTATTTCACAGATCAACAAAGCCTTTTGGGCTAACAGTAGGTTCTTGATTAACGAGCAGATCCCCATGTCTAAACGTCTCTCTAAACTTAACTGTATGGCGGGGGGGATTATCCGTTCCAGAGGTGCTGCCTGGGCCCCTTGTAAGACGACGGCGGATTTGATTACCAAGGCCCAGAATCAATGTATCAGGATCATGTTGAAGCTCAGAAGGCTCCCAGGGGAATCTCCCGAACAATTCAGTTTACGCAGAAATCGCAAAACCAAGGGGTTCAAAGTGGTCTCATGGGCCATTTTCCATTTGGATTCAGCTATTAGTTGGGTTTCACACATGCAAAGACATCCAGAAGATTTTTCGTCGAGGCTGTTTCAATATTGCAAGCATTGGGTTATTCAGAATCGCTCCTTTGACAACTTTGGTGGCAGCCGTACCCACTCACGCTCGCATAGGGGGTGCGTTTTCAGGTATGACAAGGATGCCTGGACCACCTTATTTTCTCCTCAGGGCTCTCGGGACAAAAAGTTTCGTTTGGGGCTTGCTCAAGAAATGCTTGATTGGGTTCGGCAACCGCTTCACCTTCGCCCTCAGTAGCCATCGGCTCTGTCTGGCGCAACCCAGACACACTTTTGCTATCGTACTTCGCCCAGCGGGGCTCCCTTTACTTTCACCACGGACACCTGTTACTCTCAGGATCTGGATTTGATTGGGAATCAGATCCAGCCGACTATCCCCCTTTTCTTTGGATTCGATCGCCACGCACTAGATCGTTGGGCTCGGAAGCGTCTGGTTAAGATGGAAACGAAGCCCGTGCTTACCTCGAATGAGAAGAAAGTCAAGCTGCAGAAGAAGCTCGAACAGAAAAAGGAGGACCAAGCAAGGACAGTCGAGTTCAAGAATCAGGGTCTCAAGGCCAAAGCATCCTCCAGTGCTGACCCTCGCGAAGCCAGGATACTCCCCACGCCGCCCCCAGCACCTGTGCACAGGGGAGACTCGGCGTCTCGGAGCCGTTCACCGATTGCCAGAAAGATGCAGTACTCAGTTGGGTTCAAGAAACAGCTGCAGGGTGGCGGGTCGGGGTCGAAGCCCGAGTCGGATGATGCCTTACCAGAGACGCAGGACTACCGTGGGGAAACACCTGTCAAACCTGTGGGCGGCACTACCTGGGAAGTACCGTCTTCGGGATCACCAGACTCCAGGAGTTCCTCCTCTGGCTCTGAAGCGGAAGTCGACTCGCCTGACCGAAGGTCGCAGCCTGCCCCAAAGAGCTGGGAACAGGATAAGAAGCCTTGGATCAGTAAGTTGGGCCCTCCAGTGTTGAAGTCTCAGTTGGAGTACGATCGCTCAGGATGCCCAATTTTCGCCCCAAAGGGCGGCACAGACCACACCAGCTCAAGGCGCTACATTATGGCTTTCGTTCCCCAGCTTACAGGTTTGAACACCTTCAAGGCAAAGGTAGGGGAACACTTCCAAATCATCACAGCTCGTGAGCTTACGCCTTTCATCATCGACAATCAAGGGCCTCTGGTTTCAGACAGTATCCCAATTTTGGGAGAGCACGGCTTTCTCACTACCAGGGACGTCACGAAGATTCTCTGGCACTTTGGGCTCAACACGTTTCGTTCCAAGGATATTCATTTGTTCAATGCGCGGTTTTATACCAAAGAAGCGTTCATTGGCCCAGAGGTCTGCCCTAAGAAGGAAAGGTTACATGACAAATCTCAGATCTTCGCTGGCAGCTGCATTGTTGCACTCCTCTACGTCAAGGACATGTTTGAAGATGTTGGAGATCTTATCACGGTGGAGTCTGGCAATAACGGTGCTAATGTAAGGTGCCATCTGCTTTGCAAACCTCGTTTCCTGATGTGACCGAGGCAGTTCAGAAGATACAGCTAAAGTGCCTCTTCCCCTCGGGTCCTCAGCTCTCTTCTTGGTTCAACTCTGGATCAATCTGGGGTTACAAGGGCTTTCAGTGAGACCCCAGGTCATTTCTCTGAGGCAGGGATTAAGTTCTGCTTTCTTCAACACGTCCGTCAGGGCCAAAGTAGTGGGGTCGATTCTTGCTCTTCGCCCACAGCCTCGATGGAACATTTCTTAACTTGGGATTGCTTCGCTCTTAGTTTGGTCCGTCACTTCAGTTCAAACGGGCTTGGATGGGATTGCTAATTTCATCACATTGTCAGGATTATGACTTTCGATTCAATCTGGGAATGCCTGGGATTACAAGTGTCTCAGGGTATTAGGCCTCCAGGCCGTTTATCATGAGCTGGGACTGCATCATATTCTTCTCAATTCGGCTGACGGGGTTAAGTGGGGTTTCTTCTCACTCTTTTGCCCAGGGCCCCGAAGTTTCAAGCTTCAAGTTTCAAGTTTCTTCTTGGGGTAGTTGGGCGATCAGTTTGCTTCTTCACTTCAGTACAAATGGGTTTGGCCTGGGATTGTTAATTCCACTTCGCTGGCCAGGACGATGACTGCCGTCCGACCCCTGATAAAGTGCATCTCTTTTCTCTATCTCTCCATCTTTTGAATCCACATCTTTCGGTTGTCCTGGTGTCCTGGTTGCTTCCTGTAGTCATTTTGGTTCAATTCGCTTTGCCCGTTCTGCTCCAACCCCTTCTCAAGTTATCTGGGAACACACTCTCATGCTTGCCCCTCAGAGGGTCGTCAGGCCATGGAATTCAAAGTCTCTCCAGTGCTGTATCTTCGAGGCGTGGGCATCCGTCTGCCCACGTGCACTGGCAATCGAAAGTTCCGAGATCGTTCCTGTAAATTCAGGATCATACAACCCACGGAAATGCGTCACACTCCACATGTATGAGAAGGGGCGCGAATTCGAGATACCCCTCAGGCAGCTATGGAATCTCTTTGAGGAATTTTTCTCAAGCAAGGCATGCAAGGACCTTATTGGGATCGTGGGAATTGCAGTACGCTCTATGTCTTTTGTACAGATTAAGACAATGTCATACAAGGGCGCAGTGTTCTACGACAACCGCTGGTCAGATCCTGGGAATTTCATCTACACTGTCTGGTGGAATATTTGGGGTCAAATGGCCAGGTATCTTCAAAGACGACAACCTACCAGTGCCTCGTCCAAGTCCATGGAGGAGCTTCGCTCAGTTGCTGGTCGTGTCACCGATGTACAGAGGATGGTCCGAGAGCGGTGGAACAGGGAACCCGACACTTCTCGATGGCTAGAGCTTATTGGAGATTTGATGGAGTTAGGGCTGGGAGCGGGGTATGTTGAACCAGATCAGTTCTGGAACATTATTCAGGGGATTTCTCCTATCATCTGCTCCATTCGGTCTATTTTGACGTTTGCTGATCAACATGGGTCTTTTGCTAGGACCGGGAAAGACCGTCGCCTTTTTCGCGGCCCATGTGCACCTCGCACTCGGAAGTTTGCCGTGGCAATGTTTCACGGAATGCAAGTGCACAAATTTAATGTCACGGAATCTTCAGAGGTCTGGGTATCTTACCTAATTGCGGCCTCAGAGAACAGGCTCCAATACTAATGGAGCGGGGTATTTGACGCCCCACGGAATTTGCATTTGGGTCTGTATCGAGACCTATTTGTGTCCTCCTCTCCTCTCTTTGCCTCCCACCGATTGGCTGACACCAGGAGATGTCACTTGTGCGATTCTATCTGGGACCCGCCTGGTCCATGCGATCTTAGGGACACCGTGGCTTCGCAACAATCCATCCTTCCTCAGGATGCCTCCGTGTTCTGGGACTCGAGTCTGTTCTCCTCTCTTGGGGTTTGGGGGGGTGGCCCCCCCTCCCCTTCCCTTGCCTCCTGTCGGCTCCTGCAGTCTCGGGCTCAAGCTTTCAGTATGCTACTTCCCAAGGCATCGGACCCTCACGTTATCTTTCAGGGGAAGCTTTGCAGGTCTAAACGCAAAGTCTGCTTCCTGTCTAAACAAGATCTTGCGGCACTCTCATACTGCTCTACGCTGCTATTCCAAAGGGTGGTCAAGTTGCCAGCTCGGTTTCTTGTACCATCGGACCTTGGTGGTCCTCATTTCACTTATGACTGGTGCAAATCCCGCTTTTCAAAGCTTGTCGGGACAGCGGCTTTAAGGGACTGTATGTCAACGTTCGGGGTCCCGACGAAAGGGTTCGGAGAGTTCCTTGGAAAGAACTGGCTGCTGGTCAGTAGCCGTTTCGCTTCAAATGCTGACGGGAACTCTCGCCCGAGACGGCTGGGAAACATCCACATCCATATCCAATTCCAGGGGATGGCCAAACGCAGCCTTCCAGTCAAGCTAGCCGCCAAGAAGCGTCTCAAGTGGACACACGGCTCAGGAGGAATGTGGAACTACTGTGAAGAGGAAAAAGTCTACACCAAAGTCTGGTATACGGAGTACTATGACACGTGGTTCGACCCCGAATCGGGCTGGCCTCACCCAGTGGTATGGTACCTATCTGACTACTGGTGGGACGGAGACTTCTTTGTGGAAAAGTGGCGCTGGAAGTACCCGTGAATGCAATTCCTGGGACTCCGACAGACTGAATCCCCTGGCGTCTGCGGTGCATGGGCCTGCGGCTTTTGGAGGACTCTCAGTATCCCTCAATCTCTTATGCATGTTCTTCAACGTTGTTGGTTGGCAAAATACAAAAGGTTATAAACAGGTCCATCTTGCGCCCTCCATACTTGTTTGAATTCAACCATACTCCATTGGTCTTGATATGCCTGGGGTGGGCTGTCACGGTTGAGTTCTCACTCGGCTTTGACATTCCATTTTGTATGCCTCCGTATCTTCTGGGTTCATTGCGTGCTTGGGACATTCAGTTTCTATTTTAGACTTTCGTTCAGTACATATATCCGTCTTGGTTGCTACTTATGTTCAATGGGTTTCATGGGACTCAATGAAAGATTTCTTTACTTCTTGCTTACTTCAGACCTTGGGACCTTATGCCCCCAAGATTGGCTTCAAGAGCTACTCAAGCCACTCAAGATTGTTGATCAATTTGAGCATACTCCTTTATCTTGCATTACGTTTCTCATTTTTCTCTTCTTCATTCAAAGCAAGAGAGACCTTGTGGTGGGATTTATTTGGGACATCGGACAATCTATCATTCATGATTTCTTTCAGTATCATGGGTTTCAATCCTGGGCTGGGCTTCACCTTTCTTCTGCTTCATCTTTCTACCGCCTCTCCTCCCGCCTCCCTCTTTCTCTACCGTACGCATTTGGCGTATTGGTGGCTTCTCAGGTTTGTGTTTTGGGAGAACCGACCTTTCAAGGCGCTTCATCATCATCATCATCCTCCTCCTCGGGGGTGGGTCGGTGGTGGGTGTTGGTGGGTGGTGGGTGGGTGGTGGGTGGGTGGTGGTTGAAATGGGTGGGGGTGGGTGTGGGTGGTGTCGGGTAAGGGCGGTGGGTGGGTGGGTTGGGTGTGGGTGGTGGGGCGGGTGGTGTGTGGTGGGTGGGGTTGGTCGTGGGTGGTGGGTGGGTGTGGGTGGTGGCGGGTGGGTGGTGGGTGGGTGGTGGGTGGGGTGGTGGGTGGTGGTTGGGTGGTGGTGGTGGGGGGTTGGGTGGTGGTGGTTGGGTGGTGGGTGGATCGAGGCCCACATTTCCAGGAGGCCCGAACGTCCGCCTACATAGGCCGATCTCGAAGCTGTCGAAACGGGATCCCCTTGAGGCTCCGTGGGAAGGGAGGATGTCCCGCATCACTATCCTCCCTCCTCCTCCTCCTCCCTCCCTCCCCCTCCCCCTCCTTCCCTACCCACCCCCCCACCCCTTCCACCCCCCCCCAACCCCCCCCTCCTCCTCCTCCTCCTCCTCCTCCTCCTCGAGGCTCCTTCTCTTTCGGTTCCTTCTCAATGTTCTCCTCCTCCTCCTTCTCCCACCTCCGTCCACAGGTGCTCTCATCATTACCGTTCTGACTTGTTTTCCGCGTCTGTTCTTGCATCTGCTCCTGCTCCTGCTCCTGCTGCGGCTGCCGTCCCTCCTCGTCATCCTCCTCCTCATCCATCCTCCTCCTCCTCCTCCTCCTCCTCCTCATCATCATCATCATCATCATCATCATCATCATCACCATCATCATCATCATCATCATCATCATCATCCGCCTCTTCCTCCTCCTCCTCCTCCTCCTCCTCCCTCTTCTGCTCCTCCTACCTCCCCCTCCTGCTCCTCCTCCCCCTCCTCCCCTCATCCTTCTCCTCCTCCTCCTCCTCCCCCCTCCTCCCTGCCCCTCCTCCTTCCTCCCTCCTCCTCCCCCTCCTTCCTCCTCCTTCCTTCCTCCTCCTCCTCAACCTCATCATCATCATCATCTCTCCCACCCCGCTTGCCCGAGGTCGACGGCGTGATCGAGATCAGGGAGGACGACGACATCTCCGTGCTGCTCCTCCTCGGGTAGTTCAGCTCCCAGCCCGAAGCTCCAAAGTGTTTGAGGTACCTTCCCTGGGCTGTTTGTTGACGCTTCCTGGTTAACATTATCTGTAGAAGCTTCCTGATTGAAAACCCCTTGTTGAGGATAACCGAGGGCCCGCCTGGATGTCGAGGTTCGAAAACTGACATCAAACACATTGGAGTTTCGATTCTTCTGCGAACGCAATCGCGTGATTGTGGGGCGAGTGCAGATGTTCGGGGGAACTCTGCTCCAGCGGATGTCGCTGGAGCTGGCCCTGGGTTCAGTGGCGAAAACATGTCACGAAGTTGATCCTCCTCCTCCTCCTCCTCGATCCTGCTCCTCCTCCTCCTCCTCCTCCTCATCCTCCTCCTCCCTCCTCCTCCTCCTCCTCCTCATTCTCCTTCTCCTCCCTCCTCCTCCCTATAATAAAGCAAAACCCCCTCCTCTCCTGACCTCATCCTCCTCCTCCACCCGCCTCCTCCTTCGGGGTCCTCCTCCTCCTCCCTCATTCCTCATCCTCCACCTCCTCCTCCTCCTCCTCCTCCCTCCTCCTCCTCCTCCCGCTCGTCTCCCTCATCTCTCGCGAGCGCGAGTGCCGACAAGTACGGCGAGAGCATTAGATGAGGAAGCCCCCCCCCCCCTCGAGGGCCACACCTTGGTGCTTTCCTTCGCGAGTCGAGGGGAACTGGGTTGCCCGCGACATGCCGCCTCAGACCCTAGGGCCCTCACCCAAGGTATCCAAATTTAGGACCTCCAGAGTGCCATCTAAGTCAAAGCAATATTGAGGTCGGCCACCATCATAGCGTTCACGTATGTGTGTGTGTGCGTGTGGTGCAAACCAACTAGAAAAACATTCGGCACCACGCGTGCGTGTGCATCCAGGGCAGAAAAAAAAAAAAAAAAAAAAAAAAAAAAAAAAAAAAAAAAAAAAAAAAAAAAAAAAAAAAAAAAAAAAAAAAAAAAAAAAAAAAAAAAAAAAAAAAAAAAAAAAAAAAAAAAAAAAAAAAAAAAAAAAAAAAAATAAAAAAAAAAAAAAAAAAAAAAATAAAAAAAAAAAAAAAAAAAAAAAAAAAAAAAAAAAAAAAAAAAAAAAAAAAAAAAAAAAAAAAAAAAAAAACCAGGGCTAAACCACGAACGTACTGAAGCCGACTTGGGATGGGAAACGTCTTGAGCGCGTCTTGGGTCGCCCTAGCACCTTCGGTTCAAGAGTGAATCACGCGCAGGGCGAGGCTGAGCTCACCACATATATGTATGTCCGCCTCGAAGGCAGTTCCCGCTGAGATGGTTGTGCCACCCATGAAGCGCCGCCGCAAGGCGAAGGCGAAGCCCGAGGTCGCACCAGAGATAACTGTATCGGAGGCTCCGAAGTCAGGCGGCACGTCGACCGACTTTAGCACGTTGGCGTCATTGTTGCAGCCCTTCAAGACGGCCTGGGACCAAGAGGGCGCCAAGAAAAACATCAACAGCATCCTCTCGGCTGAGATGATGAAGGCGTTCGGCTCAGATGTGGCGCCCAAGGAGCCTGAAGAGGACAGGGACACGCCTGCTCCGAGCGAGGCCGAGTCGCTCTTGTCCTCGGCGGTCGCGAATGGGAACTTCGCGACCGACATGTCGTCGAAGCTCGGCAAGCTGTGGAACGATGCGAAGCGAAATGATCCGACACTGGCCGCGGCCTACAAGGCCGTCGGCAAGGTGTACGCGGCCCAGAGAGTGTTCCGCCTGAAGTGGGCGAACAAGGAGGCTGACAAAATGAAGAAGGAGCGGATCCACATGCACACGCAGGAGTTGCTCGGACAGGTGAAAGGGAAGTACAAGACCTTCGGGATGATCTGGGCTGAGGAGGGCAAGGACGCCATCGGGTTTGACGTGGCGTGCAACGTGCTGCAATCGTGCTGGGAGCTCCACAGCAAGGGCCGCAGCCTGCATGGCAGGCCGTGGTTGCGAATCAACAACCAGAAGAAGTACCCCGAGTTCCTGGTGACGGAGGAGTCCGTGGAGCTGAACGACAAGGAGGTCTGGGGCTACGAATCTCACTGCCATCTCGAAGATGCTGATGAAGGCGCAGCTGCAGCTAGTGGAGGCGTTGGAGTTGTTCCTGGAGGCCCTCCTGCAGCCGCTGGACATGTTCCTGGATGCGCAGCTCACGTACGGGTGCCGATCGAGGGCGCTGATCCCATGGCAGGTCTCGACGACATCGAGACGACGCCTGGGGAGAGAGGCAAGGCTAAGAAGCAGCTGACCCCTGAGCAGAAGCTGGCCCTCAAGAGCCTGCTGAAAGACTTGGCAGCCCTGAGCAAGCTCAAGGTCTCCGTCGCCCAGGCGTGCCAGGACTGCTCCGAGCTTATGACGGTCATCGCGTCGAACAAGACGTGGGAGTACATGAACAACGAGTCGTTCCTCAAACCTATGCGTGATGCGCGCGACAAGCTCGAGACGTTCAAGGCCACCTCGCAGTTCTGGAGTGACGTGATGATCCAGGACGACTTTCCGAAGTATGCCAGGGCGAACTACAAGCCGAGCGAGATCAGACTCGCGCTCGCCAAGAAGGATGAGTTCGTGGAGTTGTGTGAGGCTCTGGCCACGGAGACCTCGAACCTCAAGAGGATGCACGCCTCGAGGAAGCCTACCCGAAAGTGATTTCAGCCTGCCATTCGCCCGTGCCCCATCCAGCCTACGGGATGCCTGATCCTCTAAGTGCAACGCACTATTTAGAGGTAGGCGTGTTTTCTGCGAGCAAGGTCGGTCAGGGGCTGGCGGAGGTCAGAAGACCTACATAGATTGGCAATGTCCTACACATCTATATGTTAAGATACATCTTGCATGAACAGTCAAGGATTTTCTTGCTTCAACTGAGGTCAGGGGCTGGCGGAGGTCAGCAGACGTCCATATTTTGTTAATGTACTACTCATGTCTATGTTGAGATACATCTTACATGAACGTTCGAGGCTTTGCCTATCCCGACTGGACATTTTCAGAACATCGTGGTTTAAAACTCTGTTGAAACTCTGCGAAACTTAGTTTCAACGAGTTTCAACAACTAGCTGTTTTTGATGAATGTATCAGGGAAAACACCACTTTTGAAACTTCTTGAAACTCAGGGTCAGAATTTGAAACTTTTGAAACTCGTTAAAACTCAAAATGGAAAATGCGCTCACCAAAGATAAGCTACTTTTACGATATGTTGACGATCAAAGCAACATCACCTGACATACATACGTCACGAGCGCGTGAACAACGGAATAAGCATGACGAATAGGGCACGGAGGGCGAGGAGGGTGAGGATGAGGATGAAGGAGTGAGTGGGATCTAGTCTCCCCCTCCTCGCCCTCTTTTCGCTAGCGTGAAGTATCTCGAACAGTTATGTCAACTCAGCCAGCAGTCCAGACCTTGCCGCTCAGAGCTGGATGGATTTAGAAGCGTTGCTGCTTAAGCAATTGGGGTTTGCGAAGATTGCGTGAGCGTTTCCTGAAAAAAAAAAAAAAAAAAAAAACATGAGGAATACAGCAGGATTCCCAAGACGTCCGAACGTTCTGATCTCCGACACCCCACCTGTTGAAGTTCGAGGCACTCCAGATCGAAAGGTCTGCTGATGCATTGCGTGCGCCCTGTCCTGTTGCCCTCACTGACCCCAGCCTCCTTTTTTGATGTGAGGACGAAGCGAGGCTCACGGGCGAGAAGATGAGGGTGGGAGAGTGATGCGACCTAAATGGAGTCCAAACTCGTTGAAACCACCAGCTGAACCGATAGCTCTCTGGCCCCCGTGCCAGAAGCATACATCGGCCCAGCTAGTGGCCTAGCTAACTCTGCGTTAGCATGGACCCCATCTAAGTCACATCCCCCCCTGCCAGACTGAGCCCAAGCCCCCTGGTGTGTGGACGGCTCTGTCATTCGCCTTTTGTTCCCATTCCCCCCCTCCTTTCCTCCTTTTGTCATCCTCATGCCCCTCCCCTCTCCTCCACCTGCCAACTTCTCGCCTTCCACCGTTTCTCACCCTGATCTCCCCACATCCCGAGGAACAGGAGCAAGCGCAGAGTCTGGGTATTGCGAGCGGTCGCGAGCCCGAGGGCCCCATCGGGATGTTTCAGGGGCCGTGGTCCAGGGGCCGTGCAATCGGGATGTTTCAGGGATGTTTCAGGGGTCGTGCTCCAGGGGCCGTGCCATAGCACGGCCCGCGCCACTTGGAGCGCATCCGTTTGCTGTCCGAGGGCGAGGCCCTGTTGGCATCCACCTGCCAAATCGCCACATCAACTTGTCGGGGCAAGGGCGTCTCCTCCAACCCCCTCGGGTCGGCCTGGAGTTGAGAGGAAGCGCGAGGTGGCAGAGGCTCTGTCTTGGCCCAAGACGTTTCCAAGGTGGGGGTCCCAGAAAGCCAACAATATGTTACAACATTCCCCGTGTACGTCAAGATGTTGTGAGGTAGCTTCCAACGCGGCCCCAAGAGGTCTCCAAGACAGTGCCAGGACGGGTCCGAGTAACCTTCCAGCCGCCGAAAGTCCTCTCCCCTCACCTTGAGCATTTCAAAAGTTAGTTGCATTCTCGCTTTTTCTCTTCCGATTGGCCTCAATTTTCTTTCACGGTGGCCTACGAAAGCTGCAAGAGGGGGTCCAGAAAGAAGGCCCACGCACGATCTACCGAGAGCCCGAGAGACGCCCAAGAGCGCTCCCAGGTAGCCCAAGTCCACCACCTACGCCCCGCCCTCGCTCTCCCCCAGCCTGCTTCCAAAGATCTCAGAGAGCTCCCCAAGAAAGCGCCAATGTGTCAAACAACGCTTCAGTTGTGGATCCGAAATAACAATGCTAGATCTTTCGCTGTACGATGTTATCCTTTCTCTTGTCAACTTCCGCCTCGGGATGGTCCCAAGCACCAGTGCCAAGAAACCCCGAAAATGATGAGCACGAAGACCTTGTGTTGTATCATTCAACAAATGATCGAGCCAATGACGGGCATCGAATCAGGGCATCTAGCCAATCAATATACTCTGGATGGGCTGCCATGGTGGGGATGCGGGAAGCGTGCGTGGTGCCGACAAACTGCAAGTACACCCGTGTGTGCGTGCGTCACGTGAAATACGTGTGCGTGTGTGTATGTATATTCACAATGTGCATCACCACAAACGCCATTAAAACGGAAACAATAGGCATTTTGCCTCAAGCTGGTTGCTTCCCCAAATAAACATGCCGAAACGACATCGTGAGGAATGGATTTCAGACCCTTGGGGCCAGGATGATGATGATCCGTGGGTCGCGCCAGATTTGTCAGATTCAGTAGATGAGGCGATCGAGCAACTGGCGCAATACATTGTGTTTCTCAAGAGGTCCCAGTTCATTAGTGCCAAGCAGGCATGTTGTCTTGCTTGGTGGTGCGCACGATCAGGGCTCAGAGGGCCAATTGAAAAACTCGCCAAAGACCCTTCGTCTCAAGGATTTTCCCGTCACTTTGATGCGGCTGTCAGTGCTGGTAAAGACATGAATGGTGCATACGAGGCTGAGATTCCTTGTCACGTGCGGGGTGAGAGCACACATGGCACAGAATGGACGCCAATAGTTCTGCCTTCAGATGCGATCGGCCTGGAACTGAAGCGAGATCCTGATTTGATCTCGAAGCTTCGACAACATATCGCAGACGGTGAAGTCCCGCCCTCCTATCTGGGATGAGGAAAGCAAAACAGATCAGCTCTCTTGGGCCTCCTCCTCCCTCCTCCTCCCTTCATTTTTTATCGAGGGCGATGGGGGGGAGAGGGGGGGAGGAGGGCCAAGAGAACTGGATATGTGTTGCTTTCCCCTTCCATTTTCATACGCATACAGTTGTGGCGAATGCGCCGCCTGATGCGCCGTGTATCCCGTGCACATTGTACGCAGACGGCGTGCCGTTTAGCAGAGCGGATGGCGCTTCAACATATTACCTTACGAATTTGCTAACACAGGTCACACATTGCGTGGCGGTGCAGCGAAAAGGTGATGTGTGCTCATGCGGTTGCCGTGGCTGGTGCAGTCATTTTGCAACCCAAGCTGTTATAAGTTGGGATCTCGAGAACGCTGCCAGGGGCGTCAGGCCGCTTGAAAGGCACGATCGTAAACCCTGGCTACCTTCAGACGCTGACCGACAAGCCTTCGCTGGGCAGGATCTGGGCTTCCGTATCGCTGTGGTGTTCTTGAAGTGTGACTTGGCCGAACTCAGTGGCTCGCTGGGCCTGCCAGGAGTCTCACATGCGACTGCTGGATGCCCGAGGTGCGATTCGACTTTAGCGAATCGAGGTTCTATCGCAGGCCTCAGCCCGTTCAGTTCACCTTGGGCTGAAAAGACCATTGATGGTTATCTCGCAGCAGCCAGCAGTTGCCAGCACAAAGTTTTAGTTACAGACGAGAACTTTGCGTCGCTTCGAGCTCGCCTGAAATACGACAAGAGGAAAGACGGAGCACATGGCAGGGCCCTCACTGTGGATTTCCCACCACTAGGGCTTCTGAAAGGAGACAGGCTAGAGCCGTCGAAAGATATGCATTGCCTCGTCCATTTCGACACGTTGCCAAAGCCCTTCGAAGTAGTTTTCTGGAGGAGAAGTTCTGAAACATGTGTGAGGCATCAGTCCCCTTTGTTCTCGGACACTACTGGGATTACGCCAGACATCATCGTGCCAGATTGGCTACATGGCCTTTCCTTGGGGGAGTTCCAGTTCTGGATCAGCCGTTGTTGGTGCAGTTTGTTGGAGGCAAACGTTTTTGCAAGCCAGAGCACAACTTGGCATTCTCGAAAACAAGAGTTCGTCAGGAACGTGAAAGCTCTTCTGTTCGCTTGGTACGGCCAGCAGCGCATCCAGGGTAGGAACATCACTTGCGTGCAGGACCTCACCGTCGGCATGTTCAAGGATCGGGAGGGCGACATGGGAATGCATGGGGGAGAAGCAAATTATGCTCTGGAGTTCACTCTGTTCGAACTCCTGCCCAAATTCAGCGCGCGTCTTCCCGACGCCCCCGATCTGTTGGCAGCCGGTGGTGCTCTCTGGAACATCTTGACTTTGATTCGAAGCAGAAAGACTGGGGCCTTTCCAATTCAGGATGTGGTGGCCTTTGTCGACTCTGTGAAAACTTACTGCAGGGCATGTGACGGCCTCGGTTTACATGCTAAGCCTAAACGTCATCAATTGATACACATGGGTCATTTGATCCCGAGGTTTGGCGCTCCCAGCGCCTGGGGGTGCTGGAGTGAGGAAGGCATGAATCGTTGGTTGGCCAAGGTCTGCAACACTGCTCACAGGATGGTGTGGAATCGGCGTGTTTTGTCGGAATTCAATTTTGTGTGGGGTCCAGGGCGCGCAGACACAAGGCCTCAGTGGCAGGACTTACGTGAGTAACATCATGTTGAATTGCAGCCTCTGTTCCTTGACCCTGCAACGAACGAGCTCATGAGGCCTGGGAGGATGAGGACGACGACAAACCCATGGCCCCGCGTGTGCGGACTTCGGCCTGTTGTCATCCTCAGTCCCCGTCCTCATATGCGCGATCGTTGCAGGGTCCTTCGTTGACGAGTTTCACAAGAGTACCTCTAAGGTTGCAGCACTGGCGAGTTTGCAAGCGTTCGCATTGAAAGATTTAGTTCGCTTCTCTTGAGAGCGTCTTTCCTGTCAAGTTCTGTTCCGAATAATGTTCGGGGCCTCGGTGCATTGAGTGCGCCCCTTGGTACTCGGGCGTCTCTCTTGGGAGCCTTGGTGTATATTAGGCGTCTCTCTTGAGCCCTTAAGGTATTTTCTGGGCCGCACTCCGCCTCAGCGGTAACAGCGCGGACGCCAAGGTGCCTTGATGGCGCCTCATCTGGTGCCCCAGCGGCGCCTTCTCTTGGCAGGGCCCCGCGGGCGCCCAGGTAGATAACACA